>AYEL01087627.1:0-28516 GCA_000484575.1 Olivierus martensii
AGATGTTTGGTAGGTTTTTAATGAAATTCAGTTTTAACCAAGAAATATGATTATTTATAAAATATTTTAATATTTAAAATTTTAGGTCATATGGAGTTTTACTGTGGGAACTCTTGACTTGTGAAACACCTTACAAAAATGTTGATTCTTCAGCTATTATATGGGGAGTTGGAAACAATAGTTTACATCTTCCAGTTCCATCAACATTTCCTGAAGGTTTTCAGCTATTACTAAAACAGTGTTGGTTAGTATTATTTAATAATGATAATAAATTTATAGAATACAGTCATAATTTTAAAATTTTCTCAATTTTAATCAAAAACAAATAATCATGATGAAATAGCATTTATATAATATCAACTTTAGATTATATCATACATTATCATTATATTATAATGAGTTAATAACAGCCTGTCCCTTGATCCTATTATTATTATTTTGTTTTCAATATGTAAATATAATTCCTATTGTATATTGTTAATAAGTAGAGATATTTCTTATTAAAATAGTATGTAAGATATTTTTTCCAAAAATTATACATATGTTTCAAATATGCATTTTTGTCTGTCATCAGTCTGATAGAATATATTGTTTTGAAATAAGTAAAAAAAAGTTATAACAAATTAATTTTTATTGTCAATAATAACTAGTTACTATTAAATAAATTATGAAAATATACTGACCTAATGATCTGTTGGTTATAGAAAGATTTGCATCATTATACATTATATTTCAAAAATTGAAAAGTAACATATATTAATATATTTTTCAGCGGAATTTATGAATAACTGTTAAAATAATAACTTATTTATTAAGACTCAGTTTTGCAATATTTTCATTAAAGTTCTTGTTAGCTATATCCATCAGTTATTCTTTTAAAATTGTTAAATAAATGCTTATTGATGGTTTAATGCCAGTAACTACCAATTAGCATTTATTTGACAATTATATAACAGCTAACTGTGATTAAAGCTAACAGGAAATTGTGAAACCTGGGCTAAATGGGCTATTACAACAACAGGATGCAGATTAAGAAACAACAAAAAAGATTGGTTCAACTAAACTGGACCATCTTTTGGTCCTTGGAAAATAAAAATACTTCAAATAAAAAGCCCCACCACATGATAAGGAAAGATGTGATGTGCATTGAGAAGATATACTTTGGTCTGAGTATATATTAGGCTGGTTACTATGAAATTGTAACATTGTAGAATATTTCTGCTTGCAATCAAATTATTACAGCTGTAATGCAGCTTTAGAAAGAAAAAATAATAATAAATAAAACATTTAACAAAGAAAACAAATCTATCAAGCATTGACAAAAACACATATTAATAATAATAATAATTTATGCATCTATATCTTATGTTATTTTGTTTAAGATGGTGAGATTGTATAATTTATAGTGAACAAATGTATATAGACAACCAAAAAATTTCTTGATTATAGATTAAATTGTGTCAAGTATTATTTATTTCATTCTCTGAATTCAAATTCATAATATTAGATGATATTTCTTATAACACTTTGAAGGAGTGAAATTATTAAGTATATTAATGAAAATAATGAGGATTAATCAATTTTTGTTACAATCAAGTTATTGATTATTTAATGAATTATCAAAACATTGAAATATCAAGAACTTTGATGAAGTTCTTTTAGCTTAATTCATAATGTATTATATATTGTATTATGATTGTATTAATAATTTCCTAACATTTATAAAATTTTCTTTGAAAATAAAATTGGTAGTAGTAATATACAGTTTATTTTGGAATTATGACCTTAGTACAGATGTAATGATGAGCTAGGTGTCATAGATGTATTGCTGTGTTCTTTAATTCTGATTTTTAATTTTTGAATTTCACTTACATGAGATTCATTACAATTATCTAGAATACTGTAAATTAGGGGTGGTCAATCTCTGGCCTACGGGCCACATTATTATATGTAATACTAACGCTATGTATATTTACATATCTGTACCTTCTCTTTTTTAAATAAATACTATTATTATCAATTGTTTTTGTTTTGGCCCGTGGCCCACCATAAATTTTTCTATACGGCCCCCTACAAAAAAAAAGGTTGCCTACTCCTGCTGTAAATGATGCCTTTTAAATTTATATTTGGAATATAACTTTGTAAGATTCTGAACATCAATAAAATAACTATATATATAATACTCATATAGGTAACTATTATTTTTGTGTAAGATAATACCTTTAAATTTTTAAATTTGCTTAAACAGGTTGCATTTATGATGGCATAGTTAGATTGGTCATGTTATCCCAATATAGGATTAAATTCAGTCGATTAAATATTTTTATTAATCAAATTTTTATTTATTTTTTTTTTATAATTCAAGGAAGTAAAAAACAGAATAGCATAAGAAAATAGATTTATAACAAATAACATTCTTAATTATAAACTTGTCTCAATTCTGCACATTGTCAATTACAAATTACCAATAAGACTAAATTAAAATTCATATTTCTGATAAAAATGAATAATCATTTACAGATTTCCTCCACTTTATGAAAGTTTGTTTAATACTATTTCACTTTATGAAAGACCTACATTAGTAGCTGTTTTTGCTATCTGAAAGAGAACAGAAGAATTTTGCTTTTATGAAAAAAAGTTGGCCAGATAGCTTTGTGGTAATGCAGTAAACTACTTTTCTGAAGGATCCAGTTTCAATTCAGAATTCCTCAGCTCCAGTTTTTTGAGAGGTTCTGGTTCTAGTCATTGAACCCCATTCTCCAACTTTCCAGTTGACTCCATTATAGGTGTTGACTAATCTGTAATGATCTCTAAAAGCCATTGCTGCCAGATTCAATATATCCTATGTGCAATATGATAGTTTAACTGAAAACATAAGTGATGCTGTCAGTGAAATTACAATGCACATACATTATTTCTACTTTATATATAGGCTGTTTATTTATCATATTCTTGATTTACTATATACAGGTAGGCCTCGATTAGTGTGAGTTTGAATAATGCAATATTCGATTAGTGGTCACATGATCTTATGAATTCTATAATGTTTTCGTTAGGTCATTTTTTCAATAGTATTGGAGGTTTATTAATTGTTTCATCTTTTGTATTCCTGGATGACCTAACTTCTCATGGGCATTTTTAATTATCAGGTTTCTAATCCTTTTTTGGAATAATTATTCTTGTGGAGTCCGCCTTCCTTATGACCCGTCCATCGATGTTTTGGTAGTATTTTGTATTTGAAAGCTGTTTCTGTGCTTCTATAATCTTTTCCTTTTCAATTAGCATCACACCTACCTGTATTATTATTGTTTTAGGTTTTGTATGTTATTTAGGATATTTTTTAAAGGTCTTGGAATGCTCAGAAATTTTTTCCATATAAATTAATGATAATTGTTTATTTGCTTTGTCTTTTTGGCTTATGAAAGGTTTCAAAGGAATATTCTATCTTTATAAAATAGGGGAAATCTAAATATAATTTTAGAACTACTATAAATCTTGATTTGCTACATGTACTAATTTTTGTTCTTCATTGGATTAATTGAAAGGAATTTCACAAGAACCAGAATTTTTGGCTATTAAATTTTAATTCTTCTGATCATGAATATTAAATTTTATGATATGTATTCTAATCAGCAAAGCTATTTCAGTAAATTAATTTTTACCAAATATCCATCTTATAATTTGAACATTTAAGAATAGACTGCTGCAATAATTTGGTAAAGCTGAAGGTTAGTTAATTGAAAATAATTGTTAATCCAAACTATATTTTATTAAGATTAAAAGTAATTCATACTGTAAACAGTATAAGGCATTGATGCAGGCTGTTATTTCACATACTGGGATAAAAGAAACATTTCAATTTATGCTTTGTTACAAATTATTTCATAAAAAAATTTTTGTTAATTTATTTAATTTTAAAAGAAGGATAAAATGTGGCACAGATAATTGAACTTCAATTAATTGATAACATTGTGTTGCTGTTTCTATAGTAATTTAACTGCTGCTGTTTGTATAGTAATTTTATTATTTTAGCAGTGAAATACATTGTCTAAAATTGCTATGTTACTACTATTCTTAGTATAAATAACTTCACTTAGATGTAAATAATTGTAGATTGTTACCTCTTAATTATTTGCATCCTTTTGTTATCAAATATATAGATTAATTTTATATTTTATTCATGTGCTATGTAAAGTGAATGTTTCAAGTTCTGATGATTTAAACTATTTTTTTAAATCTTCAAGAAAGTAAGTGTTTATTTTTACAATAAAATATTATAAATCAAAGTTTTTTGCTTGCTCATTCCATAATGTGTAAATGGAAGATTGCAAATTCAGTAATAAAATGAAAATAAATATCTTAGATACTTATTTGGCAAAATAGAATTGGAAGTAAAGTATATAATTTCTGATCAGGTTTTTATTTTTTTGTTGAAAATAAAACATTTAGATAATTTGGACATACACATACAATAAATTTTGAAAAAAGAATGCTAGATGTGAAAAGAATTTTATTGTCTACAAATGAAATCAATCATATCTACTGCTAACTAAATCTCTCACAAAAAGCACTAAAAATACCAAAATATTGTTTATCATCAAAGAATATTTTTAACTTTAAAAGGAGAAAACTGAAAATAATCTTTCAAAAAATTATAGAACAGTTGAACTATCTAATAACCTTCTGTTATGGAATTTTTGCCTTTGCACTGTTTTTTGCAAGTTTTGATATTATTCTCATTTTAATTATTAAGCTATGACAATCCTATATAAATTTTTATTATTAATGTATATAAAATATTTGAATCTCAGCAAATAAATTTTATGAAAAGTGTTTTTTTATTTTAATTTCATTCAAAACTGTAATATTTTCGTATTTATGTTAGAGTTTTAATTTATTATTTTTTTATTTTTCTGTTAAAATTTTTTCCTGATATTCAGTTTTAAATTTATCAGTTTAGCACATTTCAGCATGTGCTTTCAGAGTGCCTTAGAGATCAATTCAATCCATCTATACATCTGGGCACAATAAATTCATACTAAAATGATCATCTGTTCAAATGGTTAGTATGTTTTGATTTAATTTTTTTTATTTAAAATATATATTTTTTTAATTATTTTTAATTTGTATTTAATCAGTTTTTAGTACTACTTAACATTTGTTTTTAAAGTAATCTTAGTTCAATTCTTATATTTCATTCACTTTTATAATTATAAAGCTGTCTGTATAGAATGGGATAGCTATTTTAAGTATTGCTAAAATAATCACTATATTGAAAATATTAATGTAGACAATGTATATATTTTAACTGACTATTTTATTAATATGTAAGATAATACCGAGTATGGTTGTACTCAGAAAAAATAGGGAATTGCAGGTGATGTGATTCCACTAGCTGATATCAAGACACAAGGATACTAATATATATAACAATAATCAAATTTAATTATATTTACAATAATTACAAATTTAATCTTAATATCTAAACCTATGACTATATATATGTAAGAACAATGAATTAATTCCTGATAGTTTGTATCTTGACAATAATTTAAATTGGTAATAAGTATTAACATATTAAAATTCATTTTGTAAATCATCTTGTAATTAATTGAAATGATGAAAGTTCTTAGATGGAGACATTGGATTTTCTTCCCGAAGAGCTTAACCTAGCACACAAACTTATAAGTATTCTTTTACAACCCACAGGCACATATACAGGAGTCCAGAATACAAGTGTCTTATTCAAATGGAAGAGGAGACAAGGGGCTCTCTCCTGGGAGAATCACCCTCTCGTGACAAGGATATATTGTTACAAATAAAAGAATTAAATTTTTTCTTTTACAAATATAAGTAATAATTACAGACGTGAACAAGATGGGTGAAGAATATAAATAATAAATATAGTAAATTAAGGTAGAATACCACAAATACATAACAATAGAAAGATGACAAACTTTAAATTATGATGATTTCTGGTATTTTATAAATTATTAATAGTAATAAAAAAAATATACTTTTTAATTAGCAAATTAATCCGCAATTTATATTTCAATCATTAAATTAAAAATTTATAATTAAGGTAAGAGATTTTGCTTTCTCAAATTGAAACTCTGCAAACTGTCATTATATAATATACACTGTTAATTGTTGGTGGGTTGTAATATCATTGGGAACATCTTTTATAAATTAAATAGTAAAATAAAAGATTTAAACTTAAATCCTATTTAAGATGATATTTGTAGGATTTAAAATATTTTTAAATTACATATAATTGTAATTTAAATATTATAGACTTATATCATGAATATGAAAGGAGTATATAAATATTGTAAAATTTTTCAGTTATCTACTTACAGTATATACATGTGTTCCTCTACTTACAATGAAGTTATATTTTGATAACCCCCATCAAAGTTCAGAAAAAAAACAAGTTGAAAATGATTGATAATGATTATCATCTATGACAAATAGTTTTGGATATTTAAATGCATATATATTATGCAGAACTTTTTTGAATGAATTTCAACTTTTAACAAAACCATTTAGTTCTCTCAAAATTAAGAGATACTATTCCTTATTATGCAAAGTATAAATATATACAGTGGTATCTTGGTTAACGACGGCCTCAGATAACGACGGCTTTGGTTAACGACGCATGGTTGAAAGAAAAATATGTCTTGGTTAACGATGCATGCTTTGGTTAATGACTCCTGATTATGTGAACTTCCGACAAAATACAGCTCTGTAAAACAGTTCGTCATTGTATCACGTGATTAATTAGCTCAGTCAATCGTTATTATTATTATTATTTTTTTTAACAATCAATTCAAATTCGACAATATCATTATTAAAATTAATAAATATATTTTTATATGGTTATAATTTTAACTAAAATCGTTATTATTTTTATTATTTTTTTTAACAATCAATTCAAATTCGACAATATCATTATTAAAATTAATAAATTAATGATAAAGGTTCATCTTGATATATTCAATTAATATTTTCATAAGTATGAAACCATTCATTACTCAGTAAGGAGCTTTTTCCAGACATATGAACCTTTATCATTATTATCAGAAGGAACATATCCTAAAAATATATTTTTGAAACGTTCTGAACTATATCAACTTGTATGCAATGTAGATTATCTGTCGATTTTGTTGCAGAGGTATTCTTTGGAACGTTTTCAGAAGTACAATATCATTCATTACTCAAAAAGGAGCCTTTTTCATATACATATTTATATGATATATACATTTCTCCATTTTGTTTATCAAGAGGAATATATTTGACACTAATTTATAACAAATAAATCGTAAAGGTAAACGAAGTTTTGAAAAAAATTATCGATGGATAAATAATTATATAGGCCTATTAGAGAAACTATAGAAATTTTTATATAAAAATTGAAACCAAATTTTATTCAGTGCCGAAAATAAACTTGAAAAATTTTTATAAATCCAGTTTTAAGATAAAAAAGCAAAAAAAAAAAAAGTATGAAAAATAAAATCTACTTTAATCTATACTGACATAATTATATTAAATACATATAATGTACTATATGACTTTTATTATTATCGTTTGAATCTGAAATATGACAAAAATATGAAATTCTATTAAAAGAATATCGATGAATATATTCATAACATTAAATAAAATCATATCTAAAACTGAGAAACGTGTATATATATATAAAATTATTTTAATGTATCAAACTATGCAGAAAGTGATATGTATGGCATTCTAAGAAAAATTAACTGGAAAATGAAAACTTCATAATATATAATGCTACGAATATAAGGACTTTATGAAATTCATAGATCCAAACTTTACGTTTAGTAAAGATAAGAGATGAAATAAAAATAAAATTGAAAGAGGTAAAGAATAATATAACATTATAGAAAAATATCGTTTGATGATTATAATCTTCAGTTGATACTTTAAATCACATAGTATCAAAATATCTAATAAAATATTTCGCTTTAATAATTTTTATATCTAATATAAATAAGGTTGACTCTTAATTTTTTGTCCCCTAAGCAGAATTGAGTGTCGCCTCCTTTTTCCATATTAAAAAATTGGCTAAAAAAATACAATTTATATTTAATATGAAATTTAAAAAATACAAAAATACTATATTAAATTTAGAAAATGCAAAAATAATATTTTACGCAAATTAAGTTAAGATTTATTGATTTTTTCTTTTGTTTTTATTTTTCTATACATTTTTCTTTTTACATCAAGGCAATCTTTTTTTCTTGCTTTCTACATGCACATTTTTTTTAAAGTTTAGCAAAATTTAATTTCTTTGCTATTTCGTTTTATATGAAATGACAGAATGGAAGTTTTCCTTTATTTACACAATGCACCTAATAAATTAAAAAAGAATCATTACTGTATCAGAATTTTACATATTTTTTTATTTTATTTATTATTATTATTTGTTTATTAAATTTTTTGGCAAAATGTCGCCCCAAACAGATGCTGCATTGGTGCCTAGAGCTCTGAATAGAAAATTATTTCCAATTTCTCTAAGGATTTTTTAAATGTAATCTTACTTGTTATATTTAACATGTTGTTATTTATATACATATTTTTTCGTTACTTTAAGTCAAAAATATTAAAGATAGCATTACAGACGATTATTATAAAAATTCTGAAACGATTTGTGAGTTTTCATAAAAAGCAATGCAATAGATGTGTTCATGTAAATGTTAGTCCAGAAATCCTTCCGTTTTGAATTATAACTTTTTTCAAAAACATGAAATACTTTTTGGTAGCTCTGTTAATTATAATTAGAAAATTTACAAAGAAAGATTGTTATATAAAATATTTAATTTGTATGAGTTTGTATGAATTCCTTACAGAAACTGGATAAAAAGTCTTGAATTCATTCGAAACTGTTATTAAGTGTTGTATTTGTATCAGAAAACAATTCTCGTAGAAAATATATTAGCTAATCATTAAAAACTATATGTTGTAATTTTTATATCAAATAAAGTCAAGAATACTGACTGATCAAACAGTTAAGAAGTGTTATAGATCAATAAGTAAGTTATCATTAAAATGTTTTATAAGTTTAATATTTTCAAGAGATTTGATTATAATAAAATATAAAAATTTTCATTTTAAGCCATAAAATCATTACAAAAACTAAAATTTCATTTCTTTTATACAGAAACTCCAAAATAGATGTGCAGAATAGCCATTAAGAAAAATAACTGGAAAAGAAACCCTATTTCTCCTTTCATGCCACAAATTTTCACCAATTTTGAGCGATTTTTGGATGATTTTATACAGAACAAGTGTTGCAATATTCAGTTATGAAAAAGAAGATTAATAAGTTATTCTTCTTTCCAAGAATTCCATTTCAGAGACAGGAATACTATATAAAACAGAAATGATTTAGAAATTGTTTCTATATCAGCTTAATTCTTAAAGATAATTCTATGATTTTATATTTATTTCATTTGAATTTCATCTGATTAAATTTTTTCCTATAATAAAACGAGAGAAAATAGGCAAAAATATTCTTTAAATATTGAAAATTAATAAAAATAAAAAATCATTAGCACGTCAGTAAGTCTGTTAATCTGAATGTGCTGTTTCCTTCAAATGCAAGAAATGCCTGCTCTTTTAATAGAAAACATGGGACAATCAGATATTTAATCTTGTTTATTATTATACAGTAGTTACTGAAGTTCCTGGATATGTATTTCATGTTTACTTATTTAGGGCTTCACCAGTACAATTTTTTTTTTTTTTTGTTGTATATTCCAACTGATTTTCAATTTATTTGTTATTGAATATTCATTACGTGTTTACTTATTTAGGGCTTCACCAGTACAAATTATTTTTTTTTGTTGTATATTCCAACTGATTTTCAATTTATTTGTTATTGAATATTCATTAAAATTAAATGAAGTTGAACAACAAAATATTTAATGTCAAATAAGATGAAAAATCAGGTTAGAATATATACCTAAAAACTAAAAATTTGAACACAAATTAGGATGCCTATGCAATATATATAGATAGAAAATATTATAATATATTATTGGTTTATCTTCGTTTTTTATGTTTAAAAAACAGTCATAACCATTTCTTGCCCTTGACGACATAGTCTACTGATACACAACCTTAATCATTTTATCAAAAGTAATATTGTTTTAGAAAAGAATTGTTTATAAATTATATTTTAACATATAAATAAACTATAAAACACATTAATTTATAATTTAAACTTTTATTATTTATATTCATACTAACTTCAAATACCCAGTATTGTTCAAGCTTCTAATATCATTTTGTAGAAACTTAGAGAATCACCATTTCTGAAAATACTTAAATGTCATAAAATAAAAATAAATATATGAAAATTCGCAATATATTCAACTGTGTGTCGGTGAATTATGATTGTCGAGGTTCACAGGTAAATTATGTCACCCATAGGATCATAGAAGTCACTTGGCAAAGCTTGGACTCAATATGCCAAAATTTGTGGGAATATAGTCTATAGAGAACAGACAAACAAGCATTAATATACAGAATATATATAAAATGGACAAAAGCCACTTTTATAATTCAGTATGAAAAGTAAAAAAATGTCCAACAAATGTATCCTCACAATTTATTGCTTAATAATTATTATTATTATTTCCTATATGATTCTAATGACGATTAATTTTCTATATAATAACTCTCTAATGACGATTTATATCAAACTTCAGATGAATTTTCAGAATATCCAAAAATTCAGATAATATTTACATCTCAAATATATTGTAGAGGTGAATTTACTAGTAATTTATATAGACCCAGTAACAATATTTGCTTTTATAAATATCGAAATATTTTTGTTAAACACTAATGATTTAGAAAATACAAAAAATTAAATTATAGAAATACTATATAATAAATTTTATGAATTATCTATAAATTGAGAAATAAAATATTCAAAAATTTGACTCATCCTGCCATCTGCTGGACAAATTATTATTAAACGTGCATTAAAAAGAAAAATAATAGTTTATTTGGATTCTATATATTATATATATATATATAGGAGATTTTTCTAATTTGTTTTGGAAAAATTTTCTGTTTATTATGTTAAATAATAAATAATATAATGATAGCAATCAACAGAGAGAATTTTGAGTAAAAAAGGATTCGAAGTTCTTTGAAATTTTAGTTTTAATTAAAATTTTATTGTTTCATTTACGATAAAATTTGTTAAGAACTGTTTATATAGAATATAAAAATGATTTTGATAGCGTAAACAACATTGAATACCTATAACAGTGAAGAGAAAAATCGATATTAAATATTTAAAATTGAAAAATTCGCAAGAAATTTAATTTTTATAAATAATTTATCATCTGGATTTTGAAAATTTAAAAAAAAAATATGTTAGACATTGAAATTATATAACTTTATAAAAGAAATTAAACAAAAAAAAATTTATTAGGAGAAAAAAAATAATTCTAAAGATAAAAATAATAAATATTTATAAATATTCCAAAATGAACTTGGATATCATAAAAACAGCAAAGATTTCGACAAGTTTGTTATTTGTTCGATATATTTATAATATTTTTTATTTTGCTTTAATCTTTAAGAGAATAATAATTAAATGTTACTAATTTTAGAATAAAAATATTTCAAATTAATTTATGTTGGGGATTAAGATAAATTAATGCAAATGGAAGTTTAAAATACTTGTTTAAATAAGGTTATACGAAAGAATTCTTTAAGTCAAGAGCAAAGTAGATCCTGTTTTAATTTATTTATAAATTACTTTTTAGTTCCATTAAATTAAAAAGCTTTTGTACGAACTAACAGGTAAGTAAATTCAATACATTAAGTGCAGTATTCCTCTCTATTATTCTTAAGAAGTGTCTGTTTAATTTATAATTCTCGAGATCTGCATAGATGTTTAATTTTTTAAATATAACCGTTCGATAAATTCAACAAGAATTTAAAAAATAAATTTAATTAAACCTGTAAAATTTTCGATTCCATAAGTCTGATTAATTTTAAAATGAGAGAAATAAAGCTCAAACATAAGAGATTAAAAACTAATTTATTTGATGACGTTTTCGGCCATTTAATGGATCATCTTCAGTCAAACATGTGTTTTATTTATAGAACAGAATTCAAAAATTACAAATTGCAATATAAATATTGTTAAATACTAAACTATTAATAACAAATATACAGGGTGGCTAAAATGTATGGAAACGGCTAAATATTTTGAAAACGGTTTATCAGAATTCATTGAAATTTGGCATGATGTTAGGTGTTCTTACATCCTACTATTTCTATTTTTTCAACTTTATATTGTTATTTGTTTTTGAGATCCAAGACAAACTTCACTTTTTTAAAGGGCACATTGGACCATATTTGAAAAGAGCACTTCATCCTAAATTCAGGGATATAACACATATCTATCTTATCTTTGAGATCCAAGCCAACTTCACTTTTTTAAAGGGCACATTGGACTATATTTGAAAAGAGCACTTCATCCTAAATTCAGGGATATAACACATATCTATCTTATCTTTAAGGAGAACCTTAAAAAGACCCATGGTTGACTTTAACGTTCATGGCGATGATTCATTGCGATCACTGCTAATGGTTCCGCGTGGCCGGATAGTCAGACGGCAATGGGAGGCTATTCTACAAAAAATATTGCAAAAACATTTTGGGCATCAAGTAAGCCAGTATTTAGACAAAACATCTCCTGGTAGATAGATAGGACGGAGAGGAACAATCGAATTGCCACCTCGATCATCCGATTTAAGTCCGCTTGACTTTTTCTTGTGGAATCATATAAAAAATCGGGTGTTTGTTAACAGAACAATGCATATGGAAGGAATTGCCAGAACGAATAAGGGACGAAACTGCCAGTATTTCACCAAACACTTTGATTCGTTGCAAAACTTCCTTCAACGTGTTCATTATTGCCAGGAAATAAAAGGACAGCACTTCGAGCATTTATTATAATAATTGTTGTATGTTGATTTGTGATTTGATACTGTTATTTTTATTATAATTTTCCAAAACTAAGATTTGAGTATTTTATTAAAGTTATTGCAGCCACGCTGAAACATTAGCAGCGATCGCAGTGAATTATCGCCATGAACGTTAAAGTCAACATGGGTTTTTTGGGTTTTCATAAAAGATAAGATAGGCATGTGCTATATCACTGAATTTAGGATGAAATGCTCTTTTCAAATATGATCAAATTAATCCCTAGTGCCCTTTAAAATTGAAGTTTATCTTGGATCTCGAAAACAAATGATGATATAAAGTTGAAAAAACAGGGATAGTAGGATGTAAGCATACCTAACATTATGCCAAATTTCGAAGAATTCTGATAAACCATTTTCAAAATATTCAGCCGTTTCCATACATTTTGGCCAATCTCTATATAGAATAAATATAAAAATAAAATTTATAAAACTATAACGAAGATAAACCTTTCAAGGAATGGGGGTAAAATTGGAAACAGAAATGCAATATAAATGAAACGGGAATTCTAACGGAAGGAATGAAAATATCAAGACTGTCTAGCATTTTATGAACTGTTTCCATGAGAAGATATAAAATAGGATCGTTCTTATTGATGGCTGTAGAGTTACTTTAGGCCCTTTCTATTTCGATAGCTTCGTACACTTAGCTTTCATATTTATCTTGGTAAATATGAAGGCTATACCATGTGTATTTAATCTAAATAAAGTAATATTTAATCTTCTATATATGTGCTTAATTTCTCTCAGTTTAATTGACTGAAGAAGGAATAATTACCTGGTTAATTTTAATTTATATAATGCTATAATATCTTTTATATTTTTAATTTTTAAATAAAGTAAATAATTTTTGTGTGATAAATATCTGTCCCTATGTTGTTTTCGAGAATGTTAGATTCCATTTGTTATTTCTTATCTACAGTATTTTATTTCTTCTTACTATGTTTGAAAATTCCTTATCTCCCAACAGGTTTCTTTTTTTGGTCGAAAATGTCGTTTACACACATTTTAAAGCTACATCACATTTTTCTTTCTTCTTTCTTCCATAGCCTTATATTCTGCTTTTGTTTTCTTTGTTTGTTATATCTTTATTGTTCGAAATAACTTTTGTAGGAACTTTTGTTATCATTTCGGTTATTATTATTTCTTTTTTTTTAATAAAATAGCAACTTGAATAAACAGTGACGTCGTCTTTACATTACAATAGTGCTGACGTGCAGATTAAATTATAATTTAATATAAATCTGTCAACAATACTGTCATGATATTTCATAAATATTATTAAAATGTTATGAAATTTTTTGTTTATATATGAATCATATCAAAGGATAAATTACATGATTATGGATGAGAGATGTCACTTGAAATGATGCTTCGTATAATAAACTGATTAAAGAAACTTGAGAATAAAATGAATTCTGTTGATATATATTTTTATAAAAATTAGAGTTTTAAAGAATTATTTTAGCACCATTTTATATATACTGTACTTGGCATGCATGCATACCACTGAGATTTTATAATAATAATATTTTTATTAAAATTTTAAGTAAATATGGAATGATATTAATTAAATAAACTCTAGATTAATATTATTTTTAGTATTTTATCTTTCCAATTCAGTATAGTTTTGAAATAAAAATAATAATAATGATTCGTAAACATCAACAAATTCGTCTCAGACCAAATCTTAATACTGTATTTTCTGCGATTGGTAATCAGATTTATATTTAATACAAAAATTGATTGAAGAAAAATACAGTACACATTAAACATATACTTTGCTTGGATCGAAAGATTGACGATAGTTATATTGATATACAGTTTTAACAAAAACAAGACTAGATACAGTGGGTGATCAGTTAACGAACAGTTCGGATAACGAACACTTTTCGAAAGATTTTTATGTTCGGTTAACGAACACATGTTCGGATAACGAACATTTCACAGAACAAACTGTGGGACCCGCGGACTGACGGAATGACAGGGTCAGCCCGATGGCTGCGTGGTAAAGCTGTGGCTTAACATTCTGGAGATGTTGTTCATATTAACCAGCCTACGACAACAATAATCATTACAAATGTTTGCAATGCATTATGTAGAATATAAAAAAATGCATCAATTTTCTACTAAATGATTTGCGCCAATTACAGACTATTAAACAAGATAAATCATTATTATAAAAATAGATGCTTATATTACACTCAAATATATGCTTATATATCACTCCTCCAATTTTTAGGAGGGATCTAGGCCCGGCCTGTTGAAACCCATCCTTCCGGTTGACTCCATCATGGGTGATCAGCCTGTGATGATGACGGCTCTATAAGTGGCCGCCTCCAAATAAAAATATCTCATGAGGATATTTCGGCTTAACTAATCTAACGGAATGACAGGCTTAGGCGTTGTGCGTTCGTGAACTTATGGGGAAGCATGGAAGAACAGTAATTTTTCCTGATTAAAATGAACTTGGAGACAACGTAAAATAAATTAAAAATTTATTAAAGAAGGTAAGAGAGAGATTTTACAATTTTTTGGTCTTAGAATGGCACCCATACCAAATTCAGGTCAATAGGCTTGGTGATCTCTACCACGACAATGCTATTAATCACTTCCGAAAAATTCTGAAGAAGAGAGAAAATCAATCGATATTGGACAGATTCTTCATCAGAAAATAAACATACAGTATAAATGAAAATGCAAGATTATGTATGTATATATTATTGTTATTATATATAAATAAACATAGTAAGAAATTATATATTTTTTTATTTATGTTCTTTTGAGTCTCCGGAGCGAATTAATCAAATTCCCATAAAAACCTATGGTAAATCGATGATCGGTTAATGAACAATTTGGATAATGCACATTATCTTGGAATGGATTATGTTCGTTAGAACAATTTGGATAACGAACATTTTCTTGGAACGAATTATGTTCATTAACCGATCACCCTCTGTATATATATATATATCCATTATCTTGGAACGGATTATGTTCATTAACTGATCACCTAATGTATTAGTTCGGATAACGAACATTGTCTTGGAACGGATTATGTTCGTTAACCGATTATCCACTATACTGTATGGTTATTGACTAGAAACTACTGAAGATAAAAGATTTCTACGTTGGCAGGTGATTAAAAATCACAAAGAAAAAATTCTTTCGAATCCTCTGGATTATAACTGCATGATTATTCTGTTGAATTCAATATATCTTAGTTTCATCTCAAAAGGAAAATGAAACTCATAACATCGCTATTTGTGTCCATCACAATAATATTTAAAGTAAGGGATAGATTTTTTGTGAAATTCGATAGGAATGTTTTATTATTAAAGATAATTCGACATCACATTTTTTAATCACGTAATTTTAACCTTATAAAATGATGGATAGTAAAATTTCTAACATACTTTCTTAATATATATTGAACTAATTGACAAATTTTTATGAAATTTAATAAGAAGGTCATTTCATTAATGAATCCTTGCTGTCACTTTAATTAATAGTTTTATAAAATTCTGTAGGAAAGTTATGCCATTGAATTGATTTTAATAACATATTTTTCAGTTTTTTTCTTTAATTAATCCAAAATAGCCGACAATATGCCATGTACGAAAGTTGGCAATTAATTCTTTGAACTACTTGTAGTTTGTTAATAATATCTAATAAGGCGGAGTGGGGTAAATGCAGAGCGGCTTTTACAAAGTTGGACCTTAAACACAGGTATTTCAACCTATCTTATAGATATTTGCAGGGTCGTTAACAATGGTATTCCACAGCTATTACCGTATAACTCATCCTTAAAAATTTTATATTTGCGGCAAAATCTTACAAAATATTAGCTATCCCGCACTTACCCGAATCGAGATAAGAGCGTACATGCAAGTTAAAAAAACCTTTGAAGTTTATTTTCGCAAACTAATTGGCACGAGCAGAATTAGGAACAAATCTACTATAAAATGATTTTTATCGCATTAAGATAGGTTATTTCGTTTTAGAGTTATTCTTTGTTAGAAACAAAGGATTGAACTCTTGAAAATTTGAGGAACAACTCCGTTCCACCGATTTCGATCAGCTTTAACATACAAGTTGGGGGCCATCGAAAAGTGACTCGTGTAAAAGGGTTTAGGTCACTATGCCTTCGTTTTTAAAAACGAGGTCAAATGTCATGAAGCCGGAAGTGGTTAAGGCACCTGTCTGTGGCGAGGAACATTATAAGTTCGAGTCTCGCTTACATATCTTGATTTTTTTCAAGTGAATAAATTAAAATATTACTGACAATAAAACTTCAGACAAAATCAAGTTTTTTTTGGTCGTAATTACTTTTGGCAAAATCACTTTTCAATCTCGATTTGTTCGATCTCTTTCTCGCTCTATCTCTCTCACTCTCTAATTGTCATAATTCACTATCCGTCGGGTGATATCTAATACAGTAAAACCTCGATTTTACGGACCTCCATTTTATGGACTTCGGATTTTACGGACACCATCCCAAAAAATAAAATAATTAATATTACAAATGCATAAACTGTCTATAGTATTTTGCATAAACTGTCTACATCCAGCATTTCTTATCTGCACTGGTGCGTGTAAAATAAAGCACTCATTTATTGCATAATGCGTCAGTTTTATTTTAACAACTTACCTAAATTTAATATACGTGTATGTAGGTAATTTAATTTAATTTAAAATGCTCTATGTAAAATAATACAGTTTTTAGGCATAAGTCACATTAATTAGTACAGCTATGTTGAAAATGCTAATTATAAAAAAATGTTACTTCGATTTTACGGAATTTTTATAAAAAATGTTACTTCGATTTTACGGACTAGTCAGATCGGAAGAGCGGTTCAGCAGGTGATTTTACAGACTAGTTTTGCCCCCTATAATCCGTAAAATAGAGGTTTACGGACTTTCCGATTTTACGGACTAGTCTTGCCCCCTATAGTACGTAAAATCGGACCAGTCTTGCCCCCTATAGTCCTTAAAATCGAGGTTTTACTGTATATCCATTTGCGGTGGAAATCTCTTTCCGTATGAGGTAGTAGCAACTCGTCAAATTGCTATATCCCATAAAAAAAAGCTTGATTTTATCTGAAGTTTATCGTTAGTAATATTTTAAATTATTCACTTGAAAACAAAAATATGTAAGCTAGACTCGAACTTAAACATTCAATTCCGTAGGCAAGCGCCTTAACTACTACGCCGCCGCTTTGATTGAAATGTCGGCAGTTTTTTAGGAATATAAGCGGTGCAATCCGGATTTATGACATTTGATCTCGATTTTTTTAAAAACGAATGTATAGTGACCTAAACCCTTTTACATGAGTCAGTTTTCGATGGCCCCCAGCCTGTATGTTAAAGTCGATCGAAATCGATGGGTCAGAGATCGATGGGAGAGATTCTCACATTTCACAAGGGGATGTCATCCCCTTGTGAAATGTGAGAGTATAGTAAAATATGAAAAAATACTTTTTATCAAATAAAAAATGGTTTATTATACGAAAATTTTAATTGATATCTTTGCATTTATCAATCGTCATCTGGGACCAAGTTCGCATGTCGTTCATTTCTTTTGAATAATCGCCCCCTGTTGGTTTTTCTGACGTAACCGATCCATGGTTATATGCTAGAAAGAAGTTAATAAACAGATTAAATGTCTAGAACACAAAAAAATAAAATTGAACGCTTTATGAGGCCAGAACAACCTAATAGGACTTACCCCATGGCGCTGTTCCGCACTTGCCCTAGGTAACAATATTTACGGGGCAAGAGCTTACCAGAGTTTTTCTCAAAAACTTTTTATATTGTTTAAGTAAAAGTCGATGTAAATACTGGATTCGCATCGTTCATCGTGAGTTATCTATGTCAATAAGTCGATATTAACTTGTAGTAGAAAACTACAATATCAAATAGCAAATTTCGCTTATCTTATAATAAAAAAAATCCCGATAATGCATTTCCTCCAAGTACGCCCTTACCCCACTCCGCCTTATCTGAACATAAATTTTCAGATCCCAAATGAATGATATTTGACATGACAATACAGAATTTTGTTTTATTATATGTTAACTAGTCCAATAATTGCGATAAATTTAAAATTTCATTATTATTTTATTATCTAATTCATTGCTTCAAAGTCAAAAATTCATAAAATTTATTTTTTTATAGACATGAATAGAAAGCATGCTTCATCTATCTAAGTTGTTCGTATAATAAGTATATATTGAAATGATAATTGAAATTTTATTTAAATTTTTGAGATAAAATGCATCTCAACGAGAAAAAAAATATTTATTTATTAATATAAAATTTAATCTGAAAATTTCGGCTGTTATATTAATTGTATGCTCGAGTTTTAAAATGGTGAATCAATTTTTCGATGGAAAATTTTTTTATGACGATCATATTTTATCCTCTATGCAGCTGTATCTGACAACAGAATATTTATTTATTAATGTAAAATTTAATCTGAAAGTTTCGGCTGTTATAGTTGCTGCTAATATTAATTGTATGCTCGAGTTTTAAAATGGTGAATCAATTTTTCGGTGGAAAATTTTTTTATGACGATCATATTTTATCCTCTATGCAGCTGTATCTGACAACAGTAAAATTACTTTATTGTAACACATAAGACTTTTTAAAATAACTAAATCTGTTTCCACTGATTGTAACACACAGTTAATTGCAGTACTGTATCTCATTTTCGAACAAAGCCATTGTACAGATATTTAATATTTGGAATTGTTTAAGTAATGATAGAAGGGCTTTATTGAATTGATTATAACACACAGTTAATTGCAGTACTGTATCTCATTTTCGAACAAAGCATTGTACAGATATTTAATATTTGGAATTGTTTAAGTAATGATAGAAGGGCTTTATTGAAATTTTCGTTCAATATCCAGATACTATAGTAAGATTGGCAACATATCTTATGAAATATTTTCAATTTCATTCAAAATTAAAATGCCAGTTATATTTGTAATTTATTTTAATATGTAGGCCTATGCATTTTAATAATATATTTTAATACCGATTCATCGGAAATATAAAAGCGTTTTCAATAAGGGATTATTTAATTTTTATAAAACTATGTTGCATATAATTAAAATTTGATGTAATACCAATACAACTATGAAGTATAAAATCGATTTGTTCAAATATTCGATAATAGTGACCGTATGATAATGAGCATTTACTCAATTTATTCTTGATAATAAGCATTTACTCAATCAAAATAGTAGTACGTAAAATCTTAGGTCGAGTACTATACTAAGAAATTGAGATGTTTATTGCAATTTATAAGTGGATACAATAATACCCCGACTTACGCTAAGTTCGGAGGTACGTAACTTCTCATCCTGCCCCCTCATCCACTTGTTTTTTTCACAATTACATAGTGCATATATATATATATATATATATGTACTGTACATATTTCATTTGCTAATTTGGTGATTTGTGTTTAATTATAACTACATATTATAAACTTTTATAATTTGTTGTTTTCTTGATAATAAAGAGCCAGTTAAGAACCTAATGCATATGCACTTGAAATTAAATTGGGAATCTGTAGGTACCCCATCTTACGTAATTTTCGACTTACGTTATGTTTCCCGGTCCCACCTATTTTGTAACTCCGGGGTATCACTGTATTCAACTGACTTTTATTGATTTTCATTAAATCGTCAGTCAAACACTTAATTTCGAATAAATTTAAATAGGCCTATAAAAACATTTTTATGCTACCTATTTTGATTTTTAAATGAAAGATTTCAGTGACTACTGTACTTGTCTAAGAGTCATTGCGGATTCCTCTTGATAATGAGCATTTACTCAATATATGCTCTTGTTTTTATGCAGTGATTTATTTATATAAAACGGTAATCCTATGACAAAATATTTAAAATACATATATTTCAGTTTCTTTAATGCTATAATAAATTAAATGATCCATTTGAAAAATGATTTTATTGGAAAACAAATACACTACATATTTTTTAGCTAACTGAATTCATTCTATGCTTACACTAAATTTCATCAATTTCATTAATTTGTAAAAATAAAGTACAGTGTAGTATCGTTTATCGAAAAATAAAATTGATATTTTAATTAAAAACAGAATTTTTTTATAACTGACAATTTTTAAAATAAAAAATGTAAAATCAACAGGTTTGAAAATAAATTATTATATAGAATTAGTTTTAAAAATTTCAAATAATAAATATTATTTTTATTTTTTATCTTCATAATTAAATGATTTCAGGAAACACAGAATAGTAATAATTTTATTCAGAAAGATATTAAACAAATTTGAACTAAAAAAATAAAAAACTCATGGTTTTTATCGATTGATTTTTAAAATTGTCGAAAAAATGTAATTCTGAAAAGGGTAATTAACAACAATTTCTTCTAATCCAGAAGTTAATATTGGGTGGTGATTATAAACCATTAATATTCTTCCATCCGAGACAAACATTGTATTTGTGTCCGTTGAAAGAACATTAATGGTTCACTTTATGGTCTGTTTTTTTATTTCAATTCTCTTACGAGTCGTGAAGTGCTAAAAGAAAGAAAACTAAATCTTTTAGTATTTAATTTTGCTTATCTTAAATAAAAATTATTTAAGATAATTTTGATATTTAAAATTATTTGATATTTTCGAAATCACTTTTACTGTATTTTTGGGCGTTGGATGATAAATTTATACTGTCGTGTTTATCATTCGTGTTAAAATTGACATAATCGATATTTTTTTTATCAAAAATAAATGTTTCATGTATATTTTTATAATTTCAATCGTTTTAATTAACGAAACAATATATTTTAATAGTTACAGCTTTACAGAAAAGTTCGAAAATTTGCTCCTAATGACATTAAGCAAATAAACTTCAGACATTGTAGAGTGGTTCGGGATTCTCGGGAGTAGTAGTCTATTTTTCTCTAGTTCGTGAGTATTTCAACAGATGTTCACCAAGTTCGTTCATCATTTCCTCCCATAAGCCTGCTAAAAAATTATTTTCTTACTCTCGTAAGATCACTTTTATCATCCTTTCTATAAAAAAAAACTCCAGAAAAGTGTTGGAATTTTAGTCTTAAAATGATCGCAGTCATCTTTTAAAGTAAATATTATTGATCGCAATGGTATCAGCCTAGAAAAAGCTTATGTAATATTTAGTGGACAATGTAAAGAATGTCATTTCGATTTAGCCTTGCTAAGTCATGTGACTAAAAGTTGCATCTCATTCTGATCTACGGAAAGATGCCACTTTTTCTTCGGGATTATATATCAAAAATTTTGCATTTATGGTATTCTCATAGAATAAATACCAAGAATATACGTCAAGACTTCAAGTCGAGTTTTTGATGCGAGGCAAGATGAATATGCTATGGAGGATTTGCAAACAAAAAATATAAATTGCTTTCAAGAAACATTGTTAAAATTTGTGTAATAAGTTTCAAGAAACATTGAATTTCATAGAGGAGATTTGGTAATGAGTAATAGCTTCTATAATGAAATATTCTTGTGTAAAACCACATTGGTTCGAACTAATTAATCTATATTTCTATATGAACTTAATCAATCTAGGGTAAAAAGTTTTGCTAATTATTTTATCAAAGTAGGCCTATAATTGTTAATATCACTTCTTTCTTTTTATACATAGGTAAAATCTATACTGTACTTTATTTAAGAAACATATGGTATTTCCCTGTAGTCAGTGAAAACTTTATAGAATGAATAAATATTTAATTTGTGCTATATAAAATATTTCAAGAATTTTAATTAAGATTTTAGATTTTCATAACGTTATAAGCATAACAACACACACTCATGCTTAAACATAAATTTTAAGATATTTAATAACGATTATGATTAATGTATATTTTAACAATGCTTATCATCCAAAACATACGGACATCTTATCCTAAGTATTCGAGATGAGGTGGCTAAAATGTAAACTCTTTAAAAAAAAAAAAGCAACAAAACGATTGTTATTTCGATACTTTTCGTTGCATCATATATGCAAAATCCTTATCAGTATAAGTGTATTAAATATTAAAAGAAAATATTCAAATTTAATACGGTTTTAGGGTAGGTTAAAAAGTAATTTTTGCAAGTACTGTATTGCGAATGCATGTAAAAAAGAATTATTTTTCATGAATTTTATACATAATATATAATGATGAATTTTACATTTCATTCTCCTTGAGAATGGCGTCAAACTCCATTTTTAAAAAGGACTTAAAGAAACAAAATATTGAAAGATTCCTATTAGAGAACAAAACAATCTTGAGAAGGCTCCATATAAACATTCAAATTGGTTACATTAATTAATTATTTTATAGAATAATAAAATTTGAGGAAAGATAGATACATTCTATAAATAAAGTAGAAAAAAATAAGTTTATTTAATTTATTATTCGAATTAACGATGTTTTTCTGCATTATCCGGTTTACGAATTCTGATAATAATTAAAGTTTGTAAAATATATTATTGTTAAAAAATTTTATATCAGTGAACGAACTGCAATGCATAGTGTGGATGCTCGATATTAAGCTATATAATACAGTACTTATTTTTACAATTTCATTATTTTGCAGGAAAACAATCAGCAAAATTGAAATAATTCATATTAAAAAGCACTATTATTGGATATATGAGTCATGTATTATATATAAGAATCATTTTAGAACTAAACAAGAGCTACCTATATCTCTGCTGCAGCTAATTGGCATATGAAAGATAAAAATGATTGAACTAGGCCAGATCGCTTAGGAAAATGTTGGAAGAGTGAATTCCCGAAATTGATCCCATATCCTCCATGTTAACAAGCTAGCGCCGATGCAAGATCGATATCTAGCAGCAATTATGTTATAATAATGATGATGATTCATAGTATTATGCTGATAGTAATGAATACATAGAACTATTTGAATGTGAATCCTATAGGCAATAAATGATATATTTTTAACAAACTGTGTATGATAGTTAAATGTAAATATATTATTGAAAAACATTTGTATCTTTACATTGATCTGCAAATGCAATATTGAAATTTTTCACAATTTGAAGTTCTGAATCGCAATTTTTCCAAGACAATCTTATAAATACTTTTTAAACCAGGAATTTATTGGGTGAATGTCAATCATTAATTTTCTTTTTAACTTGATATAATGGATATTACTCAGTGTTAATTAATTTCATTTGCATATCCAATTAATACAGAATTAACAATATAATATAATGGATTTATACATAAGGTAAAGAGGAAGGAACCGAATGAATGGCCTTCAGTAATTCCTATAGACCATATAATGTTTTCAGGAAAATGAGAATAAAGTTAATCTTATAAATACAAGTCATTAAGAATTTAGCAATTTGATTTATAAATACTCAAGACAAAAACTATTATTGATATAAATTTCAACGTTCACAATATCAAGCGTAGAGGAAAGAGTCAAGTCATTAAGAATTTAGCAATTTGATTTATAAATACTCGAGACAAAAACTATTATTGATATAAATTTCAACGTTCACAATATCAAGCGTAGAGGAAAGAGGAAAAAGCAGTTTGAATAATTAAATTTTCAAAATTATTATAAATTATTGATCTAAACTGGATTAAATTTGTTTATAATTAATTTTATTTTAGATAATATCTATTCCTAGTGGAATTCATTTTTAACGCTGAAATTTATATCGGCGTATATCAATATTATTTTTCTATATGAAGTATAGTTATCTATATGAAGTACAGTGATACCTCGGTTCACGAACACAATCCGTTCCTTGACCCTGTTCGTGATCCGAAAAGTTCGTAAGAATCAATCCCATTGCAATTAATGTAAATCCAAATAATACGTTTTTTGTCGTTCCTTGACTCTGTTCGTGATCCGAAAAGTTCGTAATCCGAACAATCCCATTGCAATTAATGTAAATCCAAATAATACGTTTTTTGTCCTAGAAAAAAAATTTTTAACATGTTATGGCTTTTTGTGTGGAAATAATAAAAAATACAAAAAGGAAATAAATATAACAGTAATATTAGAAGAAATAATTTTAAAATGTTATGGCTTTGTGTAGAAATAATACAGAAAGGAAATAAATATAATTTTTAACATGTTATGGCTTTTTGTATGGAAATAATACAGAAAGGAATAACATGTTATGGCTTAATGTGTGGAAATAATACAGAAAGGAAATAAATGTAAATCCAAATAATACGTTTTTTGTCCTAGAAAAAAATTTTTAACATTCCAAATAATACGTTTTTTGTCCTAGAAAAAATTTTTGACATGTTATGGCTTTATGTGTGGAAATTTGTCCTAGAAAAAATTTTAACATGTTATGGCTTTATGTGTGTAAATAATACCTAGAAAAAATTTTTAACATATTATGGCTTTATGTGTGGAAATAATACAGTTTTTTCCTAGAAAAAATTTTTAACATATTATGGCTTTATGTGTGGAAATAATACAGTCCTAGAAAAAAATTTTTAACATGTTATGGGTTTATGTGTGGAAATAATACAGAAATCCTACAAAAAATTTTTAATATGTTATGGCTTTATGTGTGGAAATAATACAGAAAGGAAAAGAAAACATTTTTAACATGTTATGGCTTTATGTGTGGAAATAATACAGAGAAAAAAAATTTTTAACATGTTATGGCTTTTTGTGTGGAAATAATAAAAAATACAAAAAGGAAATAAATATAACAGTAATATTAGAAGAAATAATTTTAAAATGTTATGGCTTTGTGTAGAAATAATACAGAAAGGAAATAAATATAATTTTTAACATGTTATGGCTTTTTGTATGGAAATAATACAGAAAGGAATAACATGTTATGGCTTAATGTGTGGAAATAATACAGAAAGGAAATAAATGTAAATCCAAATAATACGTTTTTTGTCCTAGAAAAAAATTTTTAACATTCCAAATAATACGTTTTTTGTCCTAGAAAAAATTTTTGACATGTTATGGCTTTATGTGTGGAAATTTGTCCTAGAAAAAATTTTAACATGTTATGGCTTTATGTGTGTAAATAATACAGAAAGGAAATATTTATAACAGTAATATTAGAAGAAAGCATTAAATAAATATAACAGTAATATTAGAAGAAAGCATGTTTAACACCACCACATAACAGTAATATTAGAAGAAAGCTTGTTTAACACTACTTTCACTTGTTATGGCTTTATGTGTGGAAATAATACAGAAAGGAAATAAATATATAACTGTATCAGAGTAAAGCATGTTTAACACCACCTTCACTAATACTTTTAACCTTTTTGGGAGTGTGGAAATAATATAGAAAGGAAATAAATATAACAGTAATATTAGAAAATAATACAGAAAGGAAATAAATATAACAATAATATTAGAAGAAAGCGTTTTTTCCCTAGAAAAAATTTTTAACATGTTATGGCTTTATGTGTGGAAAAATACAGAAAGGAAATAAATATAACAGTAATATTAGAAGAAAGCATGTAATTCAGAAAGGAAATAAATATAACAGTAATATTAGAAGAAAGCATGTTTAATGCCACCTTCACTAATACTTTTAACTTTTTTGGGAGCCTTAATAAGGGATCACCTTCACTAACACTTCTAACTTTTTTGGGAGCCATAATAAGGGATAAAGAGAGGAAATAAATATAACAGTAATATTAGAAGAAAGCATGTTTAACACCAACTTCACTAACACTTTTAACTTTTTTGGGAGACATAATAAAAGATAAATTTAATTAAAGAAAAAAACTAAAATATCAATACTTGTTGGAACTTTACTGTACCCATATGAGCTGGGCGAACTGGATTGCTGCTGGGGCGAGGCTGTGCGCAGGGTTTTGTGCGCCGCGAGTCACGTGCGTTCCATACACTCCGTGCGTGTGTGTTCGTGAACCGAAGCATCGTTCGTAAAGCGAAGCAAAATTTGTTCGCAAATGGTGTTCGTAGACGGATTTGTTCGTGATCCGAGGTACCACTGTATTTTCTATTGTTAGTTATATCTATATGAAGTAGCAGAACGTGGATTTTTGTTTTTTTTTTATGGTTCAATATTCAGAAATAACGAATTTTGTGTGAATTTTGCGATGAATTGTAGATAAAAATTGCTCAATTTACGAAAATGTGGAACATTTATTAAATACTGTATATATTTCTTACATAATTATTTATAATTAATGATGTCATTTTGCTTAAGATTCTTTAACTTTTTGTCCAAATAAACAGGAAATTATGAAACGAATTGTGAAATTATAACATCTCTGTACTTTTAAACTTTTAAAATTTTATTTAAGATTTTTATATTTTAAATAATAAAAACAAACCAAACTTTTGTAGTACCTACAACGCTTAGAAATAATTTTTAGCAATTAATTTTCTCTAATATCAGCTTGGTCGCTTGACTTTAAATGGATTTACATAATCTGTTTATGTAAATTACGTAAAGATAATATTTTAGAATTACGCAAAATAATTCTGTTATGTAAAAAAATTATATTTCAGATTAAAAATAAAAGATTATTTAATATATACTATATACCTTTATATGCATATATGTATTGATTCTATCAAGTTAATATAACAATATGGTTCTTTTTAATAATAAATTTTTATTAAAATGCCAAAAAATACAATTCATGAATAAGGATAATAAATGAATACAGTAAATTATATATTGCAATTACAGAAGTCAAAGAAATTTCAGAATAAACTTAGAAAATTTCATCTTGAAAATATTTTTGAAAATGTCCTGTATTATTACGTGTAATTTAAATTATCACAATCAATTTTGTCTATTAATTCTTTAGATTTAATTATTTCACAAATCTTTTATAGTCAGAAAGTTAGAATACGAAAATAATATTAGTAATTTTAGAGTTATAAGGTTGGCGGCTTTATTACTCCTGTTTTGGAGTCTAATTTTCAGTACCACCTTTCTACGGCTAATTGGCACGTAAAAAATTGTGGGCTGATCTGCGGGCTCTCGTGAATCTCAAGCAAGGGAGGTCGAGTCATAAGTAACTTCCGTTTTTTTATCAGGCATTTATTTTGCTCTCATTAAATAACAAAATTGTATTAATTTATTATGTATTCACCACTATTATGTATAACCTTCTCCCATCTTCCTGGCAGTTAAAAAATAAAAAAATCAGTGTTTTTGCATATTGCATTTTTTTCTTAAATAATGTATAGATTAAAATGGGCATATGGGCTGTTCTCATTATTTCCCGAAGGGAGAGCCGTGACAACTCGTCCCCTCTGTTTGAAAATGCTGTTGTTGTTATATTTCAACTATTTTTTGAAAAATTAATGACTTAGAATGACGAAATACAGAGAAATAATTCATCATCCGCCATTTTTAAAAGGCTCTGAGACTAATCTTGAGTAAAAAACTATAAAAAACGATAATTTATCAAAAATCAGTGCTAAATCTGGCATACAGATGGCAGGATGATAG
>AYEL01087630.1:0-31482 GCA_000484575.1 Olivierus martensii
TATAATAATATAATATAATAATTATATAAATAAATATAATAAAAAATATAAATAAATTATTTTATATATTCGTTTCTGAAGCTCACAGTAGCCAATGAGAGTAGTTCACATCAACCAATGACAGTAGCTTCACTGCATTGCTAGCTTCAGATTTAGAAAGGGAAAACAAAAGTACCAGGCTATCTAGTAGTAAATAGAAATCTGTGGCTACTACTCACTACTCCTTAAACCTCTACTCTGGTTAAGTTAATCGAGATTAACCACTTGTTCAGTTTCGTATAAGCAGGTGGCGCGATAGTCAACTTTGACACTTAGCACCATCTAACGATATTTATTGTCATAAAATAAAAATTGGGCCCTAGGGCCCTAAAAAATGGCCAAATAAAAAAAAGATCTGTTGTCGCAGACATCCGCAAAAAAAAATGGCCAAATAAAAAAAGATCTGTTGTCACAGACATCCGAAAATTACTTGGCCAGATTAAAAAAAGATCTGTTGTCGCAGACATCCGAAAATTAGACCTTTCTAACCAAAAAAGATCTGTTGTCGCAGACATCCGAAAATTAGACCTTTCTAACGCCCTATTTATAGAAATCGGTACAGTGGTTCGTCCGACCTAACGATATCCTATTTATAGAAATCGGTACAGTGGTTCGTCCGAAAAGTGATTCCAGCCAGCCACATTTGACTAATTATAATATAGAAGATTTTACAACAGAAAGTATTAAATTTAAAAATAAGTAATTTTTTCTAATTAAAATCTTGTAATAAATATTACATAAAAATTTAAATTTGAATAATTATACTCTACAATAGAGGTCTTCAAAGTGTGGTGCACATACTCCTAGCTATGTGTAAAAAATTTTTGAAGATACACTTTATTGCTTATCAAAATACATATCTGTTATATGAAGGTGCATGCTATTGTTCTTTACTGATTAAGATATGCACAATAAAAAAAATTGGAGACTGCTGTTCTATTTGAAAATTATGCACTTGAGATTGAATAAATTATTACAAATTTCTATTTAATTATAACAGAGTGATTCTATTTTAACTACTTTGAGATTTATTTGGGTTTTTGAAAACAATATTATAAATAGAAGTATGAATATTTATTGTTAAAGTAATTATTATTTGAAATTAATTTAAATCAATTATATCAATTATAATCAAAAGATTATTTAAAAAAAACAGAAAACAAATTAGCTATTCACCTTGCATATTTTAAGTTATTAGAATTATATGGGGGAGAATTACGTCTTCTCTCTGGTATTCGTTGAATTTCTGGTGATGGTGAATGATATCTACCTCTTGGACTAGATGGGGGCCAATGTCGATATTCTTGTCTGTCATAGTTAGGATTAATTCTCTGTCGATGATCATCATAACCCCATTGCCTTCTATCATCTCGTGGAGACCATCTTCTTTTATCTGGATACATTGGTGAAAGCCGACGACCTGAAATAGATATTATGTAAATTATTTTATAAAACTTTTTATTTCACCTTAAAATTCTAAACTTATAATAAAAAGATAGTCATGAATTCAAATGTGTGTTTCAACTGTATGTATAGTTAAAAAATGAAAATAGAATCTTCAGAGTTTGGAAATAATTTCAAGTTGATTAAGCTGAAGCTGTTTCCAAAGAAAGGGCATTAAGTAATAGCAATAAATAAATTCATTTAAAATTTCACAATTCTAATCTTGTTTTTTAATACTTTTGGACAAAGATCCTCTTCAGTTTCATAGAAGAAAATAGAACAGAACATATAGTATATTTAAATTTAATTATATCAGATTACATAATAAGATACAAATAATTAAAACATAAATGTATAAAAAAATCTTTGTCATAACAATTCATAAATGTCACTGCTATATCAACAATCTTCCATTGTTAAACTTGAAAGGTTTCTTATCTTTAATATTAATTATTTTACTGGCATTTTGATATGCTAGTAATTTTTACTGGAACATGGCTTAGAGCAGTATCAACAATCTGTGCTTTCATACTACATTTTAAATAATTTTTTGGAGAAGCATTTTATTATGTAGCATCAAAACACCAATGAAGTAATTAATATTAAATATACAGAAATCTTACAAGAACAGTGGAAGATTTTGATACAAGGATTTTTACTATTTTAATTTACTGTTAATTATATTATTTATCTGTGAATATTTATCAATTTTTCATATACATTTACATTTATAGCTATCACAATCCTGGATTATAAAATTACATAAAAATCAAGCCTATTATCAGGAAATAATTCTATTAGGGAATAATATTTCTATTATTACTAAACATGGAATGGGAATAATATTTCTATTATTACTAATAATACAGGGAATAATATTTCTATTATTCCCTGTTATATTATTACTCTATTATTACTCTACAGGGAATAATATTTCTATTATTACTAAAAAATATTTCATATTTTTTAGTAATAAACTAAAAAATATTTTCAATCTTATTTGTAGGTCAGTATCAGTTTCCTGATGCTGATCTACAAATAAGATCAAAATGTTTTTTAATAAATAAAATTATTATTTCCTGATAATAGGCTTGATTTTATGTAACATTTATGTTTGTTATATTTAATTATTTGTCTCTCATTATGCAATCTAATATAACAAAATCTAAATACAGGTAATCCCTGCTTTTATAAGTGAATTCATTCTTCAAATGGGCTTGTAAATTAAGAACATGTAAACCAAGATTCAATTTTTTAGACACAATATTAAAATCGGGAGTTCTTGATCTCAAAAATGCAAATTTGACCATAATAAAATTAAAAAAGACCAACAAAAGCAATAATTTATGATTAAACAATGTTTTATTTATTTAAGAAAATGAAAGCATATTTAAAATCAAAAAAATTATAATAATAAAGAAATTATTAATTTGATACAAATATTAAAAGAAATTTTTATTTTTTTGCTATCATCAATGAAGACTAAACAAGTTTTTATACTGTGAATAATGTCTTAGCACAATTCAGGAATGAAAATTATTTACATAATTTGCCAGTGAAACCATGACAACCAGAGCATGTGCTACTTCAGCTTCTCAGTCCACCATTTTGATTTTTCTAATTTTGTAGCAAATGATGGACTTTCTGTTACAAACCAGCCTATACTGTATTCTATAATAATGTAAATGGTTTTAAATGCCTTTTTATGAATGTTTAGTACTTATTTATTGCAATTAAAAATTATTTTTCAAATTTTCAATTTTTTTATACATCATTTTTGAAAAAATTCAGAATTCTGGAACTTTTATACCAAGAACTATCTGTACTCTACATGTTCTTTTTTGTTTTAAACAATGAAAAGGGACTTTTCTAAAAGTATTATCGCAGATAAATTTTCATGATTTTAATTTTATTAATTAATAGAGTTTACTTATTATTCTTTGATTTTGGACCTAGTTTACATTTCCTATCTTAAGGAATAGTATCAAATATGATCAAAATTATAGAGGGTTTAATTTTTGTTTATAATAAGGCTACATGATGATTTCATTTAATTTTAAACTTTGGCTACTTATTCTAATGTTACAAACTTAAAAGTTTTAAAGCTTTTTAATAATTGCATGCCTGCATGTAAATGTAAGAAAATTTCAACCACCCCTAAAATTACTACAAGTTTATTTCATATATGCATTCAGGATCATTTTTAAAAATTTTTTAGCCATTTAGTATTGAAAAATTTTGAATGCACAAGTATTTATGAGGCTAAATCTCATTTTTCAATTTACAATATTTTATCTTAATTTCAAGATCTCATCTAATATTTTAGATTATTTAATTTTTAAAATTTATGCTGTTAGTGAGAGTAATTTTTTTTTTCAAATAGTTTTACATTGAACATGTAATTAGAATCATTCTATCAGTATTTTTACAAATCTGTTTATTTATGTTGTTTATGTTGTGTTTTTGTGGATTTATATATATATATATACATACATACATACATACATACATACATACAAATATATAGTTGAATTATTGCTTTAGATACAGAAATGGAAGTTATTTACATAATGTGTCAGTAAAATCATGGCAGTCAGAAAGCACACTATTTCTGTTTCTCATGCCACCATTTTTTGATTTTTCTTATTTCATAGCAGATGATGGAATTCCTGCTACAAACCTAGTTATACTGTATTGTATGACTAGGTTTGTAGCAGAAACTCCGTCATCTCCATCTATTTATGAATGTTTAGCATTTATTTATTATTTTATTTTTTGTAATTAATATTCATATTTTTGATAATTCATTTATGATAAATCTTGCAAATCTGGAAATTCGTTAAGCAGAAACTCAAATAGAGAATTACTAGTAATAATATTTTTATCTTAAATATTCAGGAAACATTTTTAAGTAAAGATGAATTTATGTAAGTTGAATGCATATATATACAGGGAAAACCTATTTATGAGAGTTATATCAATCCCTTATGAATGACATTAATTTTAATTTAACACATATTTCCAGATAATAAAAAATTGACAAAATTATCAGCTAGCAATTAAATTAATACGTTAATTATATTACTTTTAATTCAATTTTAAAATCAATTAATTATAAAAATGTAAGCATTTTTTACATCACAAATTTTAAGGATATCTTTTATAAGTTTAAAATTTAAGTTTCTTAAACAACTGGGAAAAAAGTATCATGCAGAGTGTGACAGCACTCTCCATAATATTTTTTTTTTTTTCAATTTTTTTAAAAATCTTTAGTCTATATCACAACAGTTTTTTTAATATTTCTAAAACATGAAACTATTTTATATTTAACAGTATAAAAATATTAACATCTCTCTTAATATATAAAAATATAGCAAATAAATACTGATTACAATAAATAAATTATTACCCCTATCTCTCATTCTTTCCCTATCATTTCTTTCACGTTCTCGATCATGCATTGGTGATCTTCTATCCATCCCATAAGGTCTATGCCTGAATCTTTCTGGAGTTGGACTTTGCATTCGTCTCATCCTTTCAAGTGATGGTGATCGTCGTCTTTGTGGAGAATAGCGTGTAAATCGTTGTCGCTGAGGACTATTCCTCCATCTTGGGGAATTTCTGCATAAAAATGAAACACTACATAAATTTTATATATTTATATAAAAAGCATATATATAAAAGGATAATTCTTAATCCCAATATTAGCTATAGTATAATTATTATATATAAGCAAGTTATATTAATTAAAATTATATTATTTTTATTAATTATATTTAATAAGCAAGTTAATTTAAATACAGGGATTGCCTAACTTGATAAGATTTAAATTCCTGAAAGTATTATATGGACCGTTTATTCTGAAAGTGGTGCAAGTCCATTTTTTTAAAACAATGAGATATTACATAAATAAAAAGTTTACACTAAATTAATGTAATATTTCATTTTTTTTAAAAAATATACTTACACCACTTTCAAAATAAACAGTCCATATAGACTTAACTTACATAAATTATTACATAATTATTATGGTAAAATTAAAAATAATATACAATAGCGAGTTTGCGCAAAGGTATTTTCCGTTTTGGTTACAACGTTATACATAGCGTAAGTTAAACATTATAAATTGCGTTTGCGCATCAAATGGTTTCCCTTATATTTATAACGATATAAACATGCTGAAATCGAGGCTATTTTCTGTCCCTCTCATGGTAGAAAAAGTAGAAAAACAAACATGGATGTATATAATAAGATGGCGTTTGATCTAGATGCATTAGAAGACTATTTTATTTTTACAGCTATGAAAAAAACAGCTAAGGAACATGAACATTTATATGAAAGAGTGATCTTTAATATAAATGATATACCACTTTCGAACTTTAGACATCTTTTTACATTTGAAAAAAACAGATATTTTACAATTATATAATGCTCTTCAATTGCCCACGAGATTCAAAACTGTTGATAGACACATCATTTCAGGTGATTTATTTATTTATTTCGTTATTTAAATTTAAAATGTAGATATTATTTACATGAAGGTACAATTCTTATTGGCTTCCTTTATAAGGGAGCAATTACTTTGATTGGCTACCGTTATAACTTTATTTTATAATGTAACCTTATAACGGGAAGCTTCCCTTATGCTTAGGACGTTATGGGAGCTGTAAGGTTATAACAGGTCTTTTTATAACGGAAAATACCTTTGCGCAAACTCGCTATTACATATGTGACTACTTACAGATATATGCATATGTATTAAATGTTAACTGAGATATATTAAAATATCAATAAATAATTAAAGTAAGTAAAAATATATCAAAAAATATATAATTTTACACGTATCCTGTTCTTCATTCAAAATGAATATATTATAAATTTTAGAATCTCTTCCCTGTAATTAAGAGGCACAACTTAAACTTTTTTGATATTGTGTTTCAGGGCATACAATTCTGGCACACATTTGATGGTATTCATTATTTATGATGTGATACCAAAAAATTTGTTGCAATGATTTTCAAGAATGATGGTTAAACTCTAATAAATTTATGTATAAATTTAAGTTTGTAATTATGAATAACATTTACTAAAAAATTATTTGGAATTATTGAAATAGTGCTTCTAAATAAGAGATTTATTTTATGGAAATTCTTTGAAATACAATATGTATTTCAAATGCACTCAATAAATTCATATTACATCATCAATACGGAGATTACATATCCATAAACTACATATAATAAAAATAAACAAAAACATATTCAATACAACAATATGCATAATGATACTAATAAAACCATTTAAAAATCAATTTAGTACTTTCTAAATTTAAAGATCTACTGAAAAGTGCTTAACTTTGATAGTATTCTTTAAAACTGTTATTATTATTTAGCATTCTTGGAATTCTCAAGCAATTATTATTGTTTGAGATCTATTGCTAATCTGGATGTAATTTTATATCATGTGATGTCAATTTTTATTCAACTATTTAAATTTTTATACTTACAAGTTAGCTAAAATCTATCAGAATGTAGTTGAGATAACACTTTTAATAAGTTAAGTAGTATGGACAAATAAGCACATTGATGATAAAACTAGACTAAACACAATTCCCAAAAATTAATTAATTTTTATATAGTGGTGCCTCACAATTCAACACTAATCTAACACCAAACTAATGTTGAATTGAGAAACTGTCGAATTGCAGAACAATATTTCCCATATAAGACTACTGTATGTAAAATAGATTAATTCGTTATCCGTCCCCATCCCACTCCCCTAACGGGTGAGGTGAAAGAGATACACTATATTATTTACTTTATTATATGTGTTTTACTATTGTATAACACACTACATTACAAAATGCACTATTTTATACACAACACACAATTTATTAGCCCTTAGATGTTGGAATGAAGTCTTCCAGCAGACACCCTAGCACCCATAATCTTCTCTCTCTGTTGCAAAACGTTGCCACAGTTGTCCTATGAACGCCATAATCGAATGTAATAATTGTTCTACCTTTCTGCACTTTATCTAAATATTTTTCTTTGTCTCTTTGCTCAATTGAGTGTTTTTCTTTTAGGAATTATTCCTCTGGTCAGTTCTCTTTGAACCCATCCTTACATTTCACAAGAAAATAATAATAATAACTATGGTTGCACAAATTTTTTACTTTCGGAAAAATGCAGAATTGAATATAATAATTACAAGTTAATTACTTTCTGAAAAATGTAGAATTGAAAACAAATTTTTTACTTTCTGAAAAATGTAGAATAGAAAATTAACACAAACAACACGGGCAATAAAATTTTTACTTTCTGAAAAATGTAGAATTGAAAATTAACACAAACACAATATTTTACTTTCTGAAAAATGAAGAATTGAAAATTAACACAAACAACACTTATTTTACTTTCTGAAAAATTTAGAATTAAAAATTAACAAAAACAACACAGTCCTTACATTTCACTCAAAATAATAATAATAATTACAAATTTTTTACTTCAACCCTTACATTTCACTCAAAAAAATAATAATAATTACAAATTTTTTACTTTTAGAATTTAAAATTAACACAAACAATACTGGCAAATACCAAAGTAGCCCAAAAAGAGCTGACAAATAGCAAATGACATCACACAATTCCATATACAAACGTGCGTCCAAGTGCGAAATTCAAATGTCGAATTGCGAGGCACCACTGTACAGCAATATATAATACAGATCACAAAGCTTAGCATCAATGATATAATATGGGTGTGCACTTATTTTTGTATACTGTCTTTGTTTATTTTAAAACATACTATATTATGCTTTTACTGTATGTATTACTGATTGCAAAAATATTAAGTAAATAAAGCTTATTATCATCCCTTTGATGATAGAAATCAGAAAAAAAACTGAAATTTACTTTTTTTTGTAGTTAAATATTTTTATGGAAATTATTTTTAATATATTTCAAATTTTATATATATCTCAACAGTATTTTTGTAAAAACCCCATCATAAAAATTTTGCTATTCAATTTTCTCATTTAAATCAAATAAAAATGCAATATTTATATTAAATGATATCTAGCAGAAACTATTATGTGAAAAGAAATCACGAGGATATATACAGAAATAATCCATCCAGAATTATAGGTTCATTATTTTGAGATTTCATAAGAAAAAGCTATTGTACAATATTTTGAGTTCAGAATAAGAATCTATTTTAATTCTGATATGTACAGTACTGCATGGGAAAGCATATAAAAATAATGTAAAACAGATGACATATTATTTACTAATTATATGCTCTTATCATGTGCTGACAACACCAATGATAGGATCAATTGAAAGATTAAAAGATAGGATTTAATAGGCAGGCTCGGACTCCTGCTAAAAAAATTAGGAGTGTGGAATTCAGAATTGAACTGAGGTTCTTATAAAATGATAAGCAATTACTTTACTACATGGCAATCTGGCTGTCATAATTCACAAGAAAAATTTGTGAATGCTAATGATTAGCATAATTCTGAAATTTGAATAATGTAAGTTGGGAAATGGATCTGAATTGGTCAATAATATAAGTCTGGAATTTATGTAAGTCTGTGAAGAGGTTAACTCTGGCCTATCCTGTTTATTATTTTATTATGCTCTTTTTATTATTTATCGTTATATTCAATATTATTTAACATATTATATTTTTGTTTAAGAGTTAACTTACTTCCATGTTCTCTGTTGTAGTATTTAGCAATCACGTGTTTACGGAACAAACATCCATCTTCCGAGGGAGCTTTCTCGGTTTGTGACAATCTTCTCATCTACATAATTTTACCACTGATCCGATATGAGAAAATAAGAATGATCTTTTATCGATGTTTTGTTCGGTTTACAATTAAATTGTAAAGAGGATGACATGAATTGATTACTCTGTAAATTAATAAATTTAAACGTATTGCACGAATTTATGTAAATGAAGCAACACAGGACTGTAAGTCACTTCATATAAAAGCTTACGCAGCCAATGATACAGCGAGGTGTTGTATTGAGCTAGAACTGGAATAGTGACATTCAAATTTCTTGTAAAGATGCGGGGGAAACAAGGCCTTCCACAGGCTGCCCACCTCTGCGGAGGGGTCAGCCGGATTGTGGAACTTCCACAGGCTGCCCACCCCTGCGGAGGGGTCAGCCGGATTGTGGAGGACATGGATTTAGATTTCACAGACTGCCCACCCCTGCGGAGGGGTCAGCCGGATTGTGGAGGACGAGGATCGACGGGCCGGGACCCCATGATAAATATTTTCAAGGGGTGGGACCCGGGGCCGGGCCTGGACCCCATGATAAATATTTTTCAAGAGGGTGGGACCCGAGACTCGAACCCGGGTCCTCCAGAGTGGAAAGCCGAAGCGTTTCCACCTAGACCCCGGCCACAGTATAATGAATATCATTATACTGTGCCTCGGCCGCGGTCTGAACGGTTTTTTTTTGTCAACAGATGACGCCACTTTCCACTCAGTAAGAGTACTAAGTGGCGGGGCGAAACAAGCCCTTCCACAGGCTGCCCACCCCTGCGGAGGGGTCAGCCGGATTGTGGAGGACGGGGATCGACGGGCCGGGCCCGGACCCCATGATAAATATTTTCAAGGGATGGGACCCGAGACTCGAACCCGGGTCCTCCAGAGTGGAAAGCCGAAGCGTTTCCACGTGGCCAATCCGGCCGACGGTCTGAACGGTTGGCCACGCTTGCCCGATCCCCAGTTACTCGAATCTTACTTGCCTGATTCCCACTTGTCCGAATCCCATTTTCTCGATTCCCAGTTTCCCGAACCCGTTTGCCCGATTCCCAGATCATATCAGTAAATTTATCTTTTTAATTTTTTGGGGTATAATACTTAATATTTTTCGATAATTTAAATAAAATGGCCATTTAAGGACCAATTTGAGTTAGTAAATTGTAATAGATTTCTATTTCTTTATATCGCATTCCAACCAGAGATTACTAACTTGTAAGAGACAGAATTATTCTAGTATCCACCATCAGCTGCGTTCATCTTGATGATATTGACCCTCAAATGAAGGATGAAGTTCAATCTTATTCTTTTTGAAGTTTTCCAAGAGAACCGGATCCGAACCTCTGAAAATATCTAGAAGTGTAGTCAGTACTCAGAATTGAACACAATTTTCTAGATGGCAGGCAAATACTTTTCTATATGGTTCCATCTGACAATGTTAGAAATAAAAATATGAAAAATAACGATTAACCATGGATTTCATTAATAGTTAAGACTTGGATATCTGCTACCAATACCTGAAAAAATGAATTCTTTTAGATAGAAAATTTGTTACAGTACTTAAGCGCATCAGTCGGCCGGATAGCCACACGTGGTAAAGTTTGTGGCTTATCACCCTGGAGGACGGGGTCCTGCATTTCCAGTTTTTCAGAAGGGATCCTGGCCCGGCTCGGCCCGTTGAACCCATCTTTCAATCATCCTGTTGACTCCATCATGGGTGTTGGCCAGCCTGTGATAGGCTCTATAAGTGGCAGCCGCCAGATACAGTATATCCATCATGAGATATGGGGGCTTAACTAACCTAATTTAATCTTAAGGGTCGGATTGGCAGCGTGGAAACGCTTCGGCTTTCCACTCTGGAAGACCCAGGTTCGAGTCTCGGGTCCCACTTCTTAAAATATTTATCATGGGGTCCAGGCCCGGCCCGTCGATCCCCGTCCTCCACAATCTGGCTGACCTCTCCGCATGGGTGGCCTGTGGAAGGCCTTGTTTCGCCCCGCCACATAGTATTCTTCCAGAATGCAGTGTGGTGTCATCTGTTGACAAAGAAACCTAAACTTAAGCGCATCAACTTTACCAACTTTTGCAATTTATAATATAGGTAATCCTCGTATAACAAGGTAGATAGATTCCTAAAAATCGCCATGTTATGTGAAATCCTGTTATATGAGATTTGGAACCAATTCAGAAAAAGAAGATACATTCCAAAAATAATTAAAAACAAATAATTTTTTTAATTCCACATAAGAAACTTAATTTTTATTAAGAATATTAATAACACGAAACATGGGTGGCCTGTGGAAGGCCTTGTTTCGCCCCGCCACATAGTATTCTTCCAGAATGCAGTGTGGTGTCATCTGTTGTGTTAACCTAAACTTAAGCGCATCAACTTTACCAACTTTTGCAATTTATAATATAGGTAATCCTCGCTTTTTATACATTTTTTACTCAAATTTATTTCAGTGCCTTTTAAAAATGGCGGATGGTGAATTATTTCTCTGTATTTAGATATTATGTCATTAATTTTTTAAAAAATAGTTAAAATATAATAATAATAGCATTTTCAAACAGTGTGGATAGGCTTTTCACGGCCTCTCCCCTTCATCAGCAGAATGTAACTAGCCCATAACTACAGTCACGTAGTTGACCTTGAATGACGCTATTGACAGTAATTATACACCCCTGGTCAACTTATTACTTGTTTCAACTAGAGATCACCGTACTCATACCCTTTTTTAGTTTTGGATGAAAAATCAAAAGAATAAGAGAAAAAAAAATACGAAAGCAATTAGACCTAATTTGCATATGTAAACAATACATAATTTTTCAAATACGAAAACAATTAGGCCTAATTAGCATATGTAAACAATATATAATTTTTCAAATTATTCACAATACTTCAAGCAACGGATAAAAAATATTTTTATATATTTACATTCTTGATGATATTCCGCATCTAATAATACCAAATACTTCATAATTCTAAAAAATTTTTCCATCTCACGAAGACAATTTATGAATGGCACTTATATTAGTAAATTCGATTACAAAACAATTAAAAAATTAATTAAAAATCCAAATTTTACCAAAATTTTGGTTACTATGATAAAACATTGAAAAATATGACAAAAATTGATATTTTGAAAATTATTTCTGTAATATAAGTAAAGATGAGGGACTTAGGCCCTGTCAAGACGTTATTGACAGAGGAGTTGTAGCAGGTCATCGGCCTGTCAAGTATGTCTTGACTCAGGAGCGCAAAGGGTTAAATGAAGCTTTGCTTACACTTTTGTAAGTGTTTTGAGTCTAATAAATTTATATTTTTTGTTATTTAAACTTGTTTTGAGAATTTATTCAATTTATTAGCATAAGTTTTTAACATCGTTTTTGTCGTTCTAGATCTAACAATTAATTGATACTTCTAGTTGTAAGTTTTAGGTTGTTTTTGTTTTTTTTGGTTAAACGTCAAGTTTTGATTTAGCTTGTTTTGGATTTAATTATATTTAATTTAGAACGTAGCCAAACTCTGGATTTGCAGAGTCGTTAGACTGTTAGGTTAGGTTATATTTAGTTATTATTGATATTCGTTAGAATTTGCAACTTTGCAAGTCAAAATCATATAAGTTGAGGATTGATTGTATATAAACAATAATAACAATCATTACTGAACAAATAAATGTAAATTAACGAATTAACGTTTACCTGTGTCCATATGGAGGACTAGCACGATTCTTTCTACTAACAACAGGACTTGGAGAACGAGAAGTAGAGGACTGAGATGATGATGATGATGAATGCTGTTTCTGCTTTCTTCTTGGACGTTCAATCCACTAAATCAAAATAAAATATTTTGATTTATACCCAACAAATATATAGGAAATAAACAATATTAGAAAAGTGAAAATATAAATGAATAAAATAATAAAATATAGCCCTATCTTAACTAACATCCAAACAACAAATTTTTATTTTAAAAGTCTTGGAAATTTTTTTAAAAAAGATGATATATGAATTTTATGAAATATAGCAATTCTCATCAACTATGAAATTACATAACTCATTAAATACATTTAACAACTATTTAATATGAAATATAGTATTATTATGCATACATGGCTACATTTTCATATAATAAATATCATCATATATAAAATATATAGAGAGTATATCTTATTATAATGTATTAATTTCATGGTACTGGTTGGTCAGCAATAAAAATGCTCATCACTTATATTAGAATTGGCCTGCCAGTGACAGTTAAAAAATCTATATATTAAGCAAAAGTCTGTTAAGTGAGTACAGGAATAATATTATAAAGACTTGAAAGGTTCCAGATTAAAAGCTAATGTGAATATGTAATTCTACTTTGTGAAAAGAGACATGATTCCATATTATCAGAGATGAAGTGTTGAAAAGATTTAAATATAAGTAACCCTCTATTTACACAGGAGTTAGGTTCCATCATATTGGTTCATAATTCAAAATTTTATAATTTGGGGTAAAATTTCTGGAAATTTCCACACACTTCTCACTGGCAGAGGGATACATACTCAGGTAGTCCTTTTGTTATATTTGTAGATTCTTCTAGAAATGCATAGAAATTCATGTAAAGTATGTTTTTGTATCTTTATAGATTTAGTATCTTTTCATGTAAACTATGTATTTGTATCTTTATAGATTTTGTTACTTTATAATATAAAGTAACAAAATCTATAAAGATACAAATTTTGTAATTTTGAAACTATGTAATTTGAGGCTTTGTAAATTGTGGGTTACCTGTACATGAATATCATCAACAATTATTAAAGACAGAAATATACAATTTAGTATAATGTATTAATGACTTGCTAACAACTGTAAGTTTGCATTTTTCTTGTCTATGACTTGTAATTTTGATCAACAATATTATTTTTTAAATCTTTATAATAAACATTTAAAAATCATTTATATACAAAAATATATAGATTTGTACAGAAGCTCTTCTATTTAAGATGGAGTTATATCAGTTCATCTCATAAATAATGTTGTTTTTCATCCCACAGAACTACTGTTCTGATGTCCAGACAATGAAGTAGATCAATAAGATATGCAATGTGAGGCGAGAACAACAGTTGTACATGCATCCCCTGTGCCGTTAAAGTCTACGAAATGATGGTGTCTGAAGAGCACATAGCACATATTATGCTGTATAAGTTTAACAAAAGCATACAGCAACTGTAATGAGATGAAACATCAATACCATTTATGGGCAGAGTACCTTGAATGTCAAAAAATGTCAAGGATTGTTTCAGAATTCCAATATGGGAACAGGACCCTCATGGATATGCCATGCAAAAGATGACTTATTGAGCTGGATAACAATGTGCTGAGAGCTGCTGTTGAGGGTAATCCAGAGGCAACAGTCAAGGAATCGACCACAATCATCCATTCATCCCATTCAATTATTCAAAGGAATCTATAGGATCTTTGTGTGTCAAAATTGGGTAAGTGGATATCTCATGAGCTCAAAAATCTGCAAGTGTGTGTGGACATTTGCACTTCTTTGCTCTCTCATGAAAAGAGGGAGCTGTTTTTGAAGAGAGTAGTTAGAGATGAAAAAACAGATTCTGTACCACAACATTAACAGCAAACATCAGTGACTTCTAAACAGATTCTGCCTGCAGCAGTTACTAAATCTGGAAATTTTCCACATAGGGTTTTACTGAATGTTTGGTGGAATATGCAAGGCATAATCCATTAAGAGCTTGTGCCACTGAACCAAATCATTACAGGTGAGGTCTACTGTCAGCAGCTAGAGCATCTATGCACAGCCTTGCAAGAAAATGTCTGGCACTCTTAATCATAAAGGAATGGTGACTATGTGAAATCACATATGGCCAGAATGACTTGTGCCAAGTTGCAAGAGTTTGAAGGGAAAACTTCCCCATCAAGCATATTCCCGACTTTGCACCATCCGATTACCATCTGTTTCACAGCTTTGAACACTATCTTTCTGGGGAAAAACTTTGAAATGTCAAAGAGGTGCACTCAAACCCTGTCTGGATGTTCTGGACCAAAATCCATGGACTTCTTCCAATCTGACATTCCACTTGTTGAATAGTGGGAGAAGGTTGTAAGTACTGGGGCACTTATTATTATGATTAAAAGATCTGTTCCAGGTAAATTTTGTTTGTTTTCTCCACATGTGCAAAAAATGACATTACTTATGAAATGATCTGATATTTCAATAATCTGATCATAGTTTGAAGAATGTTCAAAAAATTGGCAACAGTATTAATTTGATTCACATATAAGAGTTACCTCCCTTAATATCCACATCTGTTTCTAATTTGGCCAAGTTAATGAATAAACACATAAGATGTTTGTATCAAACACAATATATATATATTTAGTTAAAATATAATAATATAAAACCCATTTAAATTAAAAAAAATTGAAACATAGCAAAACTCAATTATAATGAATATCACAGAATGAGGAAGAACTGTTCATTATAATCTTTATATATTATATGCAGAAACATCCAGAATTGATCTCAGATCTTCAAAGGTGATAAATAATTGTTTTATCATGTGGTCATCTGGCAGACTATAAGTTTTTAATAAAACAGAAAAAGTATTTATAGCCAATGTGCTATAAAAATAGCCAAGTTCAGAATATTATATGATAAGATTATCATGAATCAAATGATCATAAGTAGAGAAACACTGTATAGAGATAGGTTTTTCTTTTGTTTAAACAAAATATGCTAATATTTTGCTGGAAGTAAATGATAACAGCAATTGACTTCTCTCTTTTAATAGAAAATTTTGTAACTAAATTTGTGATAATTTGATGGATAAAAATAGAATGCTAACATTTATTTGACAAAAAGAAATTAAGCAAGGTAAATATAGTATTAGCATACAAAAAAATGCATATATAAATGATTTTATGTATGTTCTTGGATTTAATAAATAATTTTTATATCAAGAATTCCTTCAGTCCTTAGTACCCAATTAAATATTGTTTACAGGTAGTCCTCGATTTATGACAGGGTTCTGTTTCAACATCTCCATCGTAAATAAATTCTGATGTAAGTCAAAGACTTTTCTAATTCTTGATTTGTTTGATTTCTGATTTAATAGTTTCATAAATTAAGTTTCTATTTAACTTAAAATAATTAAACAAAGCTTTCCTTGCCTTCTTTTTTACATTGAAATTTTCATTAGTAGTATTATCTCTCTTACTGGACACAACAGAGTTATGACAAGATATTGTAATAAGGCTTTATGTGTTGATTAATGATGATGCTGCTGCAATGTGTATACAAAATCAATGTGATAGATGTATGTATATGCAAGTGACAAAACTGAATTAGAGAATTTTTAGTAATAATTTTTGACCGTTCTGAGCACAAATTGTCGTAAGTTGAGGACTACCCATATATTTAACGACTAAAATGTACAATAAAACTCACTTGTCAGTTATAATGAGGATCATAGGATGTTACTATACTCATTATAACTGAGCTTTACTGTACACTTTAATCATTAAATATAACTAATAATAACTAATTTTATAAAGTACAGTGGACTCCCGTACAATGCAAGGGATATGTTCTGCATTATAGGAAATTGCATTATATGAGAGTATTTAGATTGTTGGTTCTAGTGATTCCAGTCAAATGTTTCAGCACTCATCATATATTGCTAATGAGATGTGTATTACTTTCAAATATGAATTTATTGTGTGCAGAGTGTTAATTAACTTGTTTTAAAGAAAGTTTCTTTTAATAAAAGAAAAAACAAAACAGAATACAGGTAACTAAATAAAAAAAAATATTATATACAAATAAACCCTGCATAACACGAACTCTGAAAGCATGGATTCATATAACCTGACAGAAAAGTTGTTGAAATTGTCATGGAAACAAAATAAACATTGTTTGGTTTTCATCAGATCAATGGATATTATAAGTAATGTTTAAAAAAATTTTATCCTATGCATTATATGGAACTGCTTATAGCATTTTATGAGTACTAGTTGCAATTTTTTCTTCCTGTTATATGAATTTGCATTATAAGGGAATGTGTTATACAGGAGTTTTCTGTATTATGTTGTTAACATCATAATTTTTTGTTCCAATATGCAATTTAAAAAATTAAATAAATAGTTAAGCAAAAATGATTATAAATTTCTGATTGAAGTATACATATGCATTTTTATTTTTTGTTGGTTAGCAAATATTATTTTGTATTAAGGTTTATTTAATTTTAAATTTTTGGTGTTTAGTAACAATATTATTCTTCATCTGATCACTTTTGCCAAAATTATTGACTATTAGATATCATCATCATGATGCAACCTGAAATGTTTATTCATCAGTTTATGCATAAATGTCTGAATATAGAGGAAAGAAAAGTAAGGATTTTTCTGCATACAGGTAACTCACGTATAACATGGTAGATAGGTTCCTAAAAAACGTTGTGTTGTGTGAAACCGTGTTATATGAGACTTGGTACCAATACAAAAAGTTATGTTCCAAAACCAATTAAAAGCAAATGATTTTCTTTAATTCAACATAAGAAACTTAATTTTTATTAACTGCCATTAAAGTTTGTGTATCTTCTGCTCTCTTTATAAAATCTGTAATTTAATCCATTACAAAACAATCGTTCCTTAGGATACACTCAAAAATAATTTATGAATAAATTTTTTTTCTATTTCACATTCTTCTATTGAAGAATAAAAACTTATTTTTTATCCAAGAACTGTAGAGCCAAAAAAATATATGTAAAATAGAAATAAAGATAAAAGTATACAGCCTATGTATCACACATTTAATAATCATATTTTTTTATTGCTGTTCAGTTAAAATGAGAAAGTTTTTTCTTTTTAACAATATCAACTTCACTTTCTGAACTGCTTTCTGCATTTAAAGTTAATGAATTTTCTGCTCTCTTTATAAAATCTGTAATTTAATCCATTACAAAACAATCGTTCCTTAATATACACTCAAAAATAATTTATGAATAAATTTTTTTTCTATTTCACATTCTTCTATTGAAGAATAAAAACTTATTTTTTATCCAAGAACTGAACGTTTGGAAACAAGACACTCAATGGTCGACAATTAACTCAATTTCAAATCCAAATCGAAAATAGACTGCATATCTTCCCTCTTACGACAAACTAGTGAAATAACATTTATAATTAATTTTAGCAAAGTATTTCCCAATTATTTTTTTATTTTAGCCCCTTTCCAATCAGGGAGAGTACTAACCAGTAAGGGGCAGGGCCAGTTTCAACCACGAGCTGCATCCACATACGTGAAGGGGGCCGGATAGTGAAGGACAGGCTCAGCAGGAGATACCAGACTCGGGACGCGAACTCAGGTTCTCCTGCGTAACATGCCGATAGCGTTACCGCTCGGCCATCCGGCCGCCATTTTCCAATGATTGCATTTTATGTGTGTATTGTAGATCCATAGAGTGATTTACAAAAATTAATGAAAATGTTTTGTATTGTAGGAGAGTAAATGTAATTTTCTAAATGTATTAAATAAAAACTCTGTTGTAGAAGTATCGTATTATGTGAGGGTTTCCGCAATTTTCAAATCGTGTGAAACCGTGTTATACGAGAGTAACCTGCATTTAAAAAATTATGATAATTGAAAAATGTATAATTGTGATAATAATTTCTAAGTATTATAGTAAATGCAGATATAAAAGTAAAACTTTTTAATATTATGTTTTTATTTTTTACTCATAATTTAGTAAATGGCAACAATTACATAATTGGCGGAATAATTTATTTCTTAAGAATCTGGCAACATGAGCTTTCTCAATCAACTATAAACATGGTTAGTGGCTAGAAGGATTTGTAAATACTATGGGTCTTAATGAATTTCAACAATATATTCAAAGCCAATATCCAGAATGCTTGAAATTAATCGAATTACCCGAAAAAAGCATAGAAAATGGAAATGGCAAAATCCGATTGATTTTGGATATACAGAGTTGCTTACATCGTGTTTACGGCGGATATTGTAATGATTGGGTTTGTGGGGGACAATGGAACAAGTTACTAGAATTTTTGAATGGATTGTTTAACATATTAAGAAGGAAAAATATTGATCTGACTGTAGTTTTCAATGGCTGTGCAGAAAATAGTAGGATGCATCAGTGGAAAGATTATCAAAATATTCAGAGGTTAAAAGTTGATCAAATTTTACATCATGTAGAAGTAAAGGGAACTCCTCCTCCTAAAATTTGGTGGTTAGCACCTGCATGTTTACAAACAGTGCTCAGACTGATACTTCAAGCTGGTGTGAATGTATACTGTACAATAAATGATCATCATAAAGAACTTATGCAATTTTATTTTCAAAATAAGTGTGATGGACTTATTGCTGATGATCTAGAATATCTCGCACTAGGCGTTAAGTCATATTATATTGGAGACAGTTTAAAAATTTTTAAGGTATGTAAATGATACAATAATTCTGATTATCTGGTTTTTCAGAGATTTGCAAATTACTACTATTAATACCTTACTAATTTTTTTACATCACATTTATAATTCAGATGAAGGAAAACTATATAAGAATAAAACATTTTTCGAATTTTTAAGTTGCAAATAAAATGCAGTATTAATCAGATAAAGATTAAAAAGTTGGTATGATAGGAGTAAAACTTCCAACAAAAATTCAATCCCCCTTTTAGCTCCTTAATTAAATGTTCCTGAGTTCCGTGGTGAAGATTCCACAGGGCTGAGACCCATTGTCAAGTTATGAGGCCTCAAAATTGCAACTCTGTTTTGTTTTGATTTATACACAAATCATCTTATTATCTCATATTCATAAGAACAATGGGAGACTGTTCTATAATTATGAGTGAGAATTTTCCATTTTGGGGAAATATGAAATGCATATTCTCCCATATTCTTATAAATTTATGAATTAAAGTTCTTGATCTTCAAATCTTCAATTAAAGATCTTGATCTCCTGACTCCAATTCATCATTCAAAGTTCATAAAAATGGGAAATCCTCATTCATAGAGGTTTCAGAAGTCACTGTCTCATATTAATTTATTTTTCTCATATAATAATAATAATAATAATAATAATCAAATAAAGAACTATGAAAAACATATTTGTCAGTAAGTAGTAAAAGCTAAATATGGACAAATATGACTGGATACATAAAAAAAAACTTGTGCAATTTTATGTAAAATTATTATTATTTTTTTTTTGTGGCATTATTATTAAGTGGCAGCATGTTATATGCTATTAATGAGTGTTGAATTAATTAAATACAGATTAACATACAATACCATTATGATGAATTAGTTAAATATAGATTAACAAATGATGTGAATCATGTGACATAACTGTCACATGATATGCATAACTATATGACAGTTATGTGTATCGTGTCACCATTCTAATAACAGCCTCTTGTTTTTTCATTGTTACATGGCAAATGATACATTGTTACATTGATACATCCTTACATTGTTGCATAGCAAATGATGCTATGCAACCAGCACCATGAGATATGTACAGGCCACATGATAATATATAGATTGTTTGAGAGGATATGTGCATAGCTATCATACAGATAAGATAAACTTTTATCAAATATAGACTGTTATTTATTTATAGATTTATATTGTAATATTTATATTATTATTTTTTAATGAATGTGTTAATTAACTATGTTGCATAAATTTTGAATTTCAAATTTAAAGGATAACATAACAATGTTCCATTAAATTTATATGTTTGACACACTCTTAATTCATACTAATCAGGGGATTAACCATTTCAAATTACGTAACCAACTCAGCCAAACTTCCCCTGGCAGACAAAGTCTATATTAAATTTTCAATGATAATCGTTAAAAATTTAATATAGACTTTGTCCACCAGGGGAAGTTTGGCTGAGTTGATTACATAATTATATGTTTGATTCTAAAATTTATATGACTGAGGATAGTTTTGTACTGAAAATGCTTCACTAATAAATAATATGTATATAATTACTGCTGAACAGTGCTTGAGTTTAAAATATTAAACAATAAGTTATTGTATTTTTAAATATGAACAGTATGATGAGATTTTTATTCCATCATACTGTTCATATTTAAAAATATAATAACTTAATGAATCTAAATTCTATTTAACTTAAGAATGAATAAATTGCTAAAAGTGAAAAAATTATATAATTAAATAAGTTGCAGCTTATTTTAACTAATTCATTTGATTTGGAATGATAAGATGCATCTAATATTATTTAAATTATTTGAGTATTTGTAAAAATTTTTGCAGAAAACAATTAAAAGACATGATTTGGAGCCTGGAGCCCAACTTTGGGATCCATAACTTGAGAATGAGGTCTCTACATTGTATTTTCATAATTGGAATCAGGAGCCATTAATTAGGGAACTGAGATAAAAGGAGATAGAATTTCCATTGGAATTTTTACTCCTATCATATCAAAAAGTTTATAAAAATTAATTTTTAATGAAAAAATTTTGGTAATGTTAGAATTTTTTAGCACAAGTTTGAATATAAATAAAACTCTATAATTATAACATTTTAATAGAAATAATGAACATTATTAGCAGTATTTTGAAAACGAATTAAAATTATTTAATTAGTTTAATCAAACTACTAAATTATTTAATCAAAATATTGTAGCACTTTCAACTATTTTATAGTCATCCCCAGTGAACAGATATAATATCAAATGGAACAAAATATAACAAATAAAAATTTAAACTAGTAATAAAATGCATTTTAGAATGCATTGCATATGTAGTAAGATGTTAAGATATAAATGATTTTATGTATTTATATATATGGGTTAGAAGTTGTTTATGTCCTACTACCTCTATTTTTTCAACTTTATATCGTCATTTGTTTTTGAGATCCAAGACAAACTTCACTTTTTTTAAATTGCATGAGGGGTCAGTTTGACCATATTTGAAATGAGTATATCATCCTAAATTCAATGATATAGCATATGCTTATCTTATCTTTTAGGAAAACCTCAAAAAGACCCATGTTGACTACCACAATGTTCATGGCGATGATTTACTGATCGCTGCTAATCTTCCATGTGACCAGATCATCAGCCCGCAATGGGACGCTATTATACAAAAACATGGCAAAAATGTTAATACGAGCGTAAGATATTCAAATCTTAAATTTGGAAAATGATGATAAAAACAACAGTTATGTTAGTATTCAACATACTGTATTGTATTATCAAAAAATCAAAAAAATTTAAAGATTACAATAAATTCTCTAAGAATTGTCCGTTTTTTTGTCAACAGATGACACCACACTCCATTCTGGAAGAATACTCTGTGGCAGGATGAAAAAGCCCTTCCACAGGCTGTCCACCCCTGTGGAAGGGTCAGCCGGATTGTAAAAAATGGGGATCGACGGGCCAGACTCGAACCTTATGATAAATATTTGTCATGGGGTCTCACCCCTTTGATTTGGAGATAAGCTTTCGGTCAGGACGAATTCCATTGAAAATAGTTTACTGGTTTAATGCCTCTTAGTATATCAAATCATCATTAAAATTTACATTCTCTCTTTTTCACTTAAATTGGCCATTTTAAACAATAATTGTTGTACAGATACTGTAAAGAGTAATGATGAATTGTAGAGATGTTAGTATGAGATAAAGTACACAAAAATTAACGAAAACCATAAAAAATCAGTGTAATTTAATATTCGAACAATAACACAACATTTTTTAAGAATAGCATACCATTGCCAGCAATGTGGAAGATTAACACAATTGCAGTGGATCATTGCCATGAACGTTTTGATAAAATCAACATGGGTCTTTTTGAGGTATTCCTAAAAGATAAGATAGGCATGTGCTATATCATTGAATTCAGGATGAAATACTTGTTTCAAATATGGTCAAATTGACCCCTCATGCAATTTAAAAAAAGTGAAGTTTGTCTTGGATCTCGAAAACAAATGATGATATAAAGTTGAAAAAATATAGATAATAGAACATGAATACTTCTAACCTCATGCCAAATTTCAAAGAATTCCAATAAACCATTTTCAAAATATTTAGCCATTTCCATACATTTTAGCCACCCTGTATATATGTATATGCATATATATACAGTGCTTGAAATAATTTCAAAAATCCAGTCGCCAAAAAAAATTCTGATCGCCAATTCCCACTCCTTCCCTCTCCCCAAAAAACACTTGCATAAATTCACCAGCAAATACGTTTTTCACAACACGATCGGGGGGAAGTATCACGTGGTATGCGAATTGTGCTTTTCACGATGATCATGTCACGCATACAATCAAACATTGTTTTCAGGAAGCGAAATAAACACCCATCATTTCAAAACGTATTAAACAGCTACTAGACCATTTGCTAAATTATTTCAGAAGTTCACAAAATTTTCCACAACCATACGTAATTAGCACGGAACAATGCAAACGGCAAACAATCTTTTTTTTCTTCTTCCTTTATATTTCTGAAAATTCTTAATACATACCCAAAAGAATTTATGAATAAAAAAGTTTTTTCTATTTTACATTCCTCTACTGAAGAATAAATATTTACTTTTTATCCAAGAACTGAACATTTGGAACACAAAATACTCAATAGTTGACAATTAACACAATTTCAAAATTAATTCAATTTTAATTCAAAATTGAAAATAGACTCCACGGCACCAGCAAAATTGCATTTTTGACTAATTTTAGCAAAGTATTTCTTAATGATTGCCTTTTGTGTGTGTATTGTGTGTTTATAGTGTAGATTTATAAAAATTAATGAAAATGTGTTGTGTTGTAGGAGGATAAATATAATTTTCTAAATGTGGTAAGTAAAAACCATGGTGTAGAAGTATCGTGTTATATGAAGGTTTTCACAATTTTCTAATCATGTTAGAGCAAAACAGCATTATACAAGGGTTACCTGTATATTAATATTCAAATAGGTGGAATATCATAATAAATTGTAATATAGTGGTACCTCACAATTCAACACTAATCTGTTGCAGAACTAATATCAAATTGAGAAACTGTCGAATTGCGGGACAATATTTCCCATATAAGATTATGGAAAATAGATTAATTCATTGTCGAACTCCTATCCCACTCCCCTAAAGGGTGAGGTGAGAGAGATATAATATATTATTTGCTTTACTATACATATTTTATTATTGTATAACACACTAAATCAGAAAATGCACTATTTTATACATAATAGACTCAAGCCTTGAATGTTGGAATAAAGTCTTTTTTAAAGACTCTTATTCTACCTTTGAATCTGTGAAATCAGACTCAACTTGATTTACATTCCTCAGTTTGATCTGAGGTACATCCTGAAGTTTTCTTCTGCAATTCTTTTGAAAATTAGCCTAGCCTTCTCATAAACTTTGCCTGATTTATTGGCTCTCTCTTAAATCTGTCTTTATCTAATTCAGGTGAGAAGCAACTTTTCCATTTCTTCATTGATTAAAGATCTATTCTTATCAGAAATCTTCACTGCTCCAGCAGACACTCTAGCATCCATAATCGCTCTCTGTTGCAAAATATTGCCAAATTGTTCTAGGAACGCAATACTTTTGAGCTACATCTATAATTGTTCTACCTTTCTGCATAGTATCTATGCTCAATCAAGTTTTCTTCTTTCCTGAGTTTTTCGTCTGTTCACTTCTCTTTGAACCTATCACTAAATTTCACTCAAGAAAAATAATAATAACTACAGATGCACAAATTTTTTATTTTCTAAAAAATGCAGAATTGAAAATTAAAACCAACAACATAGACAAACACCAAAGCAGTCAACAAGAACTGACAATAACAAAATACATCACACAATTCCCTGCACATGGATGCGCCATCCCATAAAACTCAACTGTCGAATTATGAGACTAATGAATTGTGGGATGTCAAATTGTGAGGCACCACTGTGTAAAAATATTTGACAAAAAAGGGACATCTGCAAAAAACCTTAGATTCTAAAATGATAATGCTAATTATGCAATACTAAATAAAGACAATAGGATTTTCTATATGTTTGCAGAATTTAAAAAGTTATAGGAAAATTAAGAAAATTTTTATTATTTACCTTTCCTTTTCCTGGTACAGCTTTTCTAACAGGAGATTCTTCTTCTGAGGAACTTTCTGATTCAGCTTGGCCATGAGACCGGTAATGACGTTTGCTTTGTACAGAATCTTTCTTTAATGAAATTTCTACAGATGATTCTTTTTCTTGTCTAGGAGACTCCTTCAAGCAAATTTTACTTTCAAACATTTGTATAAAATATATAATAAAATAACAGTAGTCTTTGCTAAGATTTGTCTAATATAAATATATATATATTGTTTATAAATTTTATATAATATTTAGTACTTTATATACTCATGTATAAGCTGATCCCTTTATTTTAGCATATAAAAATTGATAAGCAAAAACAAAACTGATAGTAGTGTACAAGTCAATCTTCAAATTTCAAGAATTAGGATAATGATATTTATTGAAATAGGTATAGTTTTGTATAATTTAAAAATTCAATATCAAATTCACTATCAAAATTTTCAAAATAGCATGGCTATAAAGCAAATCTTCATTTTTCCCAATATGATTTTTATAAAAATTATTAATAAGCAATAAGCAGCAAAGATTATTTTATTCATGAATTTGTATAGCACATTATTATGAATCAGTGTTTTATGCAACATTTTACAATAAAAGTTTATGAAATGCTTGTTGAATAGAACTGTCAAAGAAATTTCAGAATAAAAGCATAACTATAAAATTCAAATTTCTTAAATCAAATTTTTAAAATTCAAGCAAAATATTCAATCTCATAGTGTCAATAATCAAATTAAAATCTTGGATTCAAGTGATAATTTACAAAATTCAATTCTACTTTCAAGAACTAAGCTAACAATAGCTGACAACATCAAATGATTTAATTTATTTCCATTATCTTTAACAGCATGGCATCACACAAAAAAGACCAAAAATACACTGTTTCAGTTATATTAAAATGCATTTTGAAGATTTTTATTTCAATCAAGTTTACTATCCTAATAATTTAAGATTTTTACTTAATATCTTTGTAGTCCATTAAGTAAAGTATAATCTTGATCTCAAAAAAAAAAAAATTAATTGGGAAACATTATCTATTGATTACTGTCATAAATAATACCAGAACCTATTCACTTTCAGATTTTGAAATTTTAAGGAATCTCAAAAATAGAACATAGTACTGATCATTTTTGGATACTATTTTCAAATGAAATAAATGATATTAAATTTTTTTTTGTATTAATTATGCTTAACTATTTGCTGCAATAACCATCATAATGATTATTCTATATATCAAATTGGATTTTGTCCTCTAAAATTAATTTCTTAATGTCTTCTTTCACCCCTGTTGAACTCAATTAGCAAAATACTTCACTCTAATTATTTCTTTCAAGATTTGGAAACCTAGTAGAATAATGTTCTACTCTTTATATTTTTAAATTTGAAAGATTTGAAGTAAAGATTTCTGGTCCAATTGATAAAATTTTGGATTAAAAATTTGACCATATAGATACACCTTAAAATTTTCTATCATTTCAATTCTCAATAGATTATTCAAAAAATTAGCTGAAAAATAAGAAATTAAAACCAAGATGTGAAAAAGAAATTTTGCCACAACTAATAGAAATGGAAAGTTAACAAGCCTTTGGTCAATAATAGAAAATATAAATTTGATGTCATAAATAAACCAAAAATTAATTACTGTTATGTTTTGCTATTTAATCAAGACTGTCAGTTATTACAAAAATCTGATCAAAATATTGATGGTCAATTATAACTGACTGTTAAACAGAAGAATTACTCCGTATACAATACAGATTAAATACAACTTATGCCATGTTTTTTTTAACACAGTGTTTTATGTACATTTGTGATTCAATTTATACAGTGATGATAAATGAATTTTTTTTACATATTTTAAAATGAAAATTCACATATATCTGTGTATTTATAACAACAGAATCAGAAACATAATAGATTTTTATTAGGAATACAAATGACAAATTTGCATGAATTTCATCTTAATGCTAAATATGAAGCTCTTGGGAGCCAAATTGATTAACTGCATTTTCTTAAACACATGATTAGTGTAATTATTTTCTTGGACACTAATATTGAAAAATTTACAGAAAGTGGAGTTAATTAGTTTCAAAACCAACAAACTTTTGGGAAATTATATAATTGATTCACTGCATCTAACCCAAATGATGAATTTAATTTCTGTATTTTTCTAATGTTAATATAACAAACCTTACTAGAAGAGTTTCTTCAAATTGTGTACTGGATGCAAAAATTTATTTTTAATTTACTCATGTAAAAGAATACTCTCTCTTTATAAAAACAATTTTTCTTCAATAACTTTTTAACTTATACAAGAGTATATAGTATGATATTCTATAAATATATCTTAAGTATATGTGCATAAAATCATATCCAATTGATAAACAAAATTTAAAAATTCTATTATGGTTGTAGATATTCTGTCACTTATAAAAAGATAAAATCAGCACAGCACTAGACGAAAAAATCTTTTATATCGGGGGGGGAAAAAAAAAAACGTTTTTGACCATTGTCAACTGATCTACATCAGTTTAAGTTCAAAAGAAACTATTACACAAAGGGCCGGGATATTTTACCAGATTATTTATTTACATATGTTTGCCAAGAACCTTATTTGGAGATCTGTGTTAAATTATGAAAATTAAAAATAAAGCACTATAAATAAGGTATTATATAAAAACACACATAATAAAACTGATACAAGTAAATTAAATTTATAAAAGATTATTAAGCCAAAATACTTTTATTATCTAAAAAAAACATATAGTTGAAGAGTACTAATTTTATGTGCAAGAATCTGTACTAAACTGATATCAAATTAACCTTCTAGTCAATGTGCATGAAATTATATGAAAACATGCATAGAAACTTTATAAATAAAACTCTAGTTATGGTATAGTAGAAAAACAAAATAATGCAAAACAGAAATAGGTAACTTAAATTTAAATAAGCAAGAAATCATCTAAAATAATTAATTTAGAAAAAAAATAAGTAATCATTATTTTAATATTATTAAAATAATGATTATTATTATTTATTATATGAATTGCACACATCAAGGAAAAGCATTGCATTTACATTATATTGTTATCATGTAGATTCTTACAAAAATATTTATCCTAAATTTTCCTTTCATATTTTAAATTATAAACCTGGCAAGCATGGAACAAAATAATTAAATTTTGTAAAGTTTAAAGCTGATTATTTCTAAAAATAAGTTATTAAAACATCATTTCTATGCAATCAGAAATAATATAAGCACCTGGGCCAAATTTTGGGAGATATTGAAAAAAATCATAGCGATTTAAATATATCCAATCCTTTTCTAAACATATTAAAAGAAATCAGATTGTTATTTTGATTCAGAAATTTATACAAAATTTTTGGTTTCATATATAAATTAAGTCTAATTTACATATCATATTGTAAAAAAATTTATAAATCACAAACTAACAGTTTCTAACTTAAAATCTCATATATTCTACATAAAAACATACCAATGCATATGAATAACATAAAAACAGTGTCATAAGGTATAGTAATTTAAAAGATATAGTTCTCTAAACAAAGCATTTAGCAGATGAGTGTTTTTGTTGACATTTAGAATAATGTCAGTAATGAGAACAAAGCTGATCTCTATCCCTTTTCTCAGACACAAAATACTACAATTTTTATTGCAGCAGGAATGTTGTTAACTAAATAATCTAGTCGGTGCAGATCTTCTTTAAGATAAATTATATGAATGAATAGTTTATACAAGGAGTTGTTTAATAGAATACTGGAAGCTATTGAAAATGACATGTTTGACAGTAATAGATTACTGGAAATAGTTCAATATTGTTGACTTCATCACCATCATTGAATACTGCCTGATGAAGTAAAGCAATCAGTTCTGAATGCCTATTCGTTTAAACTAAGAAAATTACATATATATATATATGGAAGATATGTGAAATTATTTTAATTTTAATGTAAATAAATTGTTTACTATGGATTATTCTTTAAGTTTTTTTTGTATTTAAAGATTATCTGTAATAAAAAGTATTGCAGACGTTTGACTTTCTTACAGATTTCCCTAACCCTATATTTCTCAAAGAAAGTTAACTTCACCAACTATGGTGTTCTGCAGAAATATAGTCCATAGTTGGTGAGATTACTGTATATTTAATAAATTTAATTTTAAGATAAATTCACCACACTGCCTCCTTTTCTCATTTTGTTGCAGATCAGTATTTCAGAAACACTAATATAAAGTACTAGATATTACACATTCATATAAATGTTCAGAAAATCTTGTGATTTAATTTTAACTTTGGCATATCATTTGAAAAACTTCTCCAAATTTGTATAGAGAATCATTAGATTCAGCCATTGCACTCCTAAAAAAATTTTATTTAACAGCCTACAGCTACAGAGTGGCCTTTTAAAAAAATTATGATGTTTTGTTTTTTTGCCATAACTTTTTTGCATTTTAATTTTTTGGCACAAAAAAAATTGGATTTTGTTGGAAATATATTGTACTCTGATATCCTTTTTTAGTTTTGGATAAAGATTCAAAAGAATAAGATAAAAAAAATACAAAAGCAATTATATAATTTTTCAAATATTAAACAATAATATTATTAAACATTATATAATTTTTCAAATTATTCATGACTTTGGCATCGATAAAAAAATGTTTATATATTTATATTCTTGATGATATTCTGCATCTAATAATGTCAAATACTTCATAATTCTAAAAAACTTTTCCAACTAATGAAGACAATTTATATCGTAATTTGATACCGCTAAGGGTAATCTGATACCTCATGTAAATAAACAATCGTATTCTCCCTCTTGGTGGATGAAATACAGTATTCTACTACACAAATATTTAAAATAATTATTTATTAGCCATTTTTCTTTTTATTTTCTTAACCTTTAGCGCTCCACCGCCTAGCTATGCTAGACACGCCTGCTCCGTCTAACGCGATTATCTGTAATAAAAAGTATTGCAGATGTTTGACTTTCTTACAGATTTCCCTAACCCTATATTTCTCAAAGAAAGTTAACTTCACCAACTATGGTGTTCTGCAGAAATATAGTCCATAGTTGGTGAGATTACTGTATATTTAATAAATTTAATTTTAAGATAAATTCACCACACTGCCTCCTTTTCTCATTTTGTTGCAGATCAGTATTTCAGAAACACTAATATAAAGTACTAGATATTACACATTCATATAAATGTTCAGAAAATCTTGTGATTTAATTTTAACTTTGGCATATCATTTGAAAAACTTCTCCAAATTTGTATAGAGAATCATTAGATTCAGCCATTGCACTCCTAAAAAAATTTTATTTAACAGCCTACAGCTACAGAGTGGCCTTTTAAAAAAATTATGATGTTTTGTTTTTTGCCATAACTTTTTTGCATTTTAATTTTTTGGCACAAAAAAATTGGATTTTGTTGGAAATATATTGTACTCTGATATCCTTTTTTAGTTTTGGATAAAGATTCAAAAGAATAAGATAAAAAAAATACAAAAGCAATTATATAATTTTTCAAATATTAAACAATAATATTATTAAACATTATATAATTTTTCAAATTATTCATGACTTTGGCATCGATAAAAAAATGTTTATATATTTATATTCTTGATGATATTCTGCATCTAATAATGTCAAATACTTCATAATTCTAAAAAACTTTTCCAACTAATGAAGACAATTTATATCGTAATTTGATACCGCTAAGGGTAATCTGATACCTCATGTAAATAAACAATCGTATTCTCCCTCTTGGTGGATGAAATACAGTATTCTACTACACAAATATTTAAAATAATTATTTATTAGCCATTTTTCTTTTTATTTTCTTAACCTTTAGCGCTCCACCGCCTAGCTATGCTAGACACGCCTGCTCCGTCTAACACTCCAACGCCTAGCTATGCTAGACAAAGTTTAAGACCCAAAAACTTTGTAATTTTTGCGTAAATCGAGAAAAAATGGTTAAAATCTCAAATTCTATCATATTTTCCATATTTCTATCGTATTATTCAAAAATTTGATTTTCCGTCGATATTTTAATAAATTTTTAA
>AYEL01087631.1:0-15094 GCA_000484575.1 Olivierus martensii
ATAGAAATATGGAAAATATGATAGAATTTGAGATTTTAACCATTTTTTCTCGATTTACGCAAAAATTACGAAGTTTTTGGGTCTTAAACTTTGTCTAGCATAGCTAGGCGTTGGAGCGTTAGACGGAGCAGGCGTGTCTAGCATAGCTAGGCGTTGGAGCGCTAAAGGTTAAAAATAGCGGATGCTGAATTATTTCTCTATATTTAGTCATTAATTTTACAAAAAAATAATTAAAATATAATAATAATGGCATTTTCAAACAAAGGGGATAGGTTGTCATGGCTCTCCCCTTAGTAAATATAATGTAACTAGCCCATAGCCTAAAGTCATGTAGTTGACCTTGGATGGACGCTATTGGCAGTAATTATACACCCCTGGTCAACTAATTACTTGTTTCGACCAGGGATAACACAGAAATTACTTTATTATTTACATTTTTGTGTTATATTTAAAATATAACTAATATAAACAAACAATCAGCTGATTTCGAAATCCGTTGAATGTTTCCCCGCCATAATCTAGAATGCCGACTTCCGCATTGATCGTCAAGATTGGAATTGGTTGCTTTGTTTTTCTGATAAATTAAAATTTATAAATTTTTAAATAAAATTAATTTATTGAATTTTATGAGTGAAAAAACACTAAAATCATATTTTACAAGGGACCAAACTTTCTTAAATTATAATTTATTGGATGAAGGTATCTGAAAAATAAAATAAATATAAATTAAGAAGGAGATATGGAACATGATACAACAACTCAGAGAAATTTGTAGGAGTGTTTCTTGAATTTTTGGCGGTCCAAAGATGACGCTTGTATTAGACGATTCCGATAAAAAAATCGAATTAAAATTTAATTAAAAATTTTTTTAAAAATACACCAAGTTTTAGCAAAATTTTGGTTACTATGATAAAAAATTGAACATGATGCCAAAAATTGATATTTTGAAAATTATTTCTCAATATAAGTGAAAATAAGGGAATCAGGCCCTGTCAAACCATTATAGACTTCAAAGTTTTATTAAGGTCAAGGCCTATCAAGTATGTATTGACCTCAGAGTGCAAAGGATTAGGTTATAGCATCACCTGCTATTTTGCCTTTTTAGAGAAACTACAATTTTAACTTTTATTCCTTAATTTTTAAATTATTAATAATAACCAAAAATTTTGGCTGTCACATATCAGATGATTAGACCTTTCTAACAATTCCCTATTTACAGGAAATAATATAGTGGTTCAACTGCTAAAAGGATATCCAGCCAGCCAATTGTGTTTTACTATTAATATATATGATTCTATTTATAAGAATATAGGAAATTTTGTTTAGATAACTTCAATAGGAGAAAGCTGAGATGTTTTATTCTAAAGCAAACAAACCAATTTGGAAAAGAAAATGATACCTCACTGATAATTACTTAATAAAAATAAAGTAAATAAATATTCAATAATTATAAAAGTGTAAAACATTATCAGGTTCTAAGACGAGGGGAAATTTTAATTATATAAAGTACTCTAATTCATTCAATTTTTGAAAAAATTTAATTGCAACAGACAAAGGAATAAAAAGGAAGTGCTGTAGTAAATTTAATTCTTAATAAAATTACAAATTTTTGTTTTGAAATATATAACAGTTGAAAATTTATACAGAAAAATGCAATTCTATTGGGTTGTTTGGAAAGTAATTTCGTTTTTTTACCACCAGTGGCGTTAGTTGTATTTTTCCTGCGAATTTCATTCTAAGCCATATTGTCATTATAAATTTCAACAGCTGAGATTTCAAGGTATATTTATAAAAATCTTTTTTTGATTCTGTGCATTTGTTTTTTTTTGGTGTCCTATCAAAAATGAAAAATTAAAATGGAGATTTTCGGCACGTTTTACCTTTTTATTACCAAAAAAGTAAGAACACTGTTCAAGCATGAAAAAAGTTATGTGAAGTGTAGGAAGAAGATGTTAACAGAATGCCAGTGCCAAAACTGGTTTGCAAAATTTCTTTTTGACAATTTTGATGTTAAAAATGCACCATGTACTGGAAGGTTAGTTGAAGCTGATGATGACAAAATAAAAGTATTGGTTGGGAAGGTTAGTTGAAGCTGATGATGACAAAATAAAAATATTGGTTGAGCAAAAGCTGAATAACAACATGAGAAATTGCTACAAAATTGAATATTTTTAATTCAACCATTCACAACCAGTTGAAACGTTTATGTTTGGATTCCATATGTTCTCAAAGAAAGATTTGCTCCATTGCATTGATATCTTTGATTTGCTGTCCAAACGTGAACAATCTCTTTCTGAAGTGGATCATAACTGTTGATGAAAAATGGATTGTTTTAACAAAGTTGAATGCAAGCGATCATGGAGCAGAAGAAATGAACCAGCTTGTTGACACAAGTGATCATGGAGCAGAAGAAATGAGCTGGCTCAAAGCACACCAAGGCCCCATATTCATCAAAAAAATGATGCTCTTTGATAGAATTTCAAGAGAATTTTTTTTTTGAACTTCTTCCAGACAATTCCATAATTAATTAAGAAATGTACTGCCACCAATTAGACAAACTGAATGATTCCATCAAATACCAGAGGCCAGAATTGACTAACAGAAAAGGCATATGTTTCACCATGACAATGCCAAACTTCATACATGTTTGATCCAAGCTGTAATAGCCAGAAGCTGTTACAGCTTGGATGGGATGTGCTACCAGAAGAGGCCAGAATTGACTAACAGAAAAGGCATATGTTTCACCACGACAATGCCAAACTTCATTCATGTTTGATCCAAGCTGTAATAGCCAGAAGCTGTTACAGCTTGGATGGGATGTGCTACCATACCCACCATTTTGCCATAATTGGCACTCTCCAATTATTACTTATTCCGGTCTTTACAAAATTCTTTACATGACAAAAAGTTTAAATGAGGACGTCAAAAATCACAGTTTAGTTTTTTGCAAGGAAAGATCAGAAATTCTACGAGCATGGAATCATGCTACTACCAGAGAGATAACATGTGTTGGACCAAAATGGTCAATATAAAATTAAATAAAACATTTATATACTATAAAAAAATTGTCGTTCATTTTCATGAAAAAAAAAAAACGAAATTACTTTCCGAACAACCCAATATATAAATTATGCAAATAATTAATTATAATTTTATGAGAGACTATCAATAAACAACTCCAAAGTTTATAAGAGTTAATAGTAAAAAATACTATTATGAAAAAATACTTTCACACTTGTGAATTTCCTCTTCACTTACACAGAAAACTGAACATTAACAGAAAAGAAATGAAATATCTTGGAAAATAAACACTTTGTAATTCACAATTTCAACTGGAAGGAATTATATGGAATTATTTACTGATATGGAATTAATATTTCATGGAAAAAAAGTAGTTTTTTTTTAATCTAAATTTTAGTTATAAAAAATATTTTGTAACTAAAAATCATTTGAATTTTAATTTGTTATTCTAAAAATTTTATTCAAATAAATGTTATAAATTACAAGATAATTACTATAAGGTTCTGCTAAAGTGGGAATATTCTGAATACATTTATGTTAGACACACTATATATTGAAATAGCACATTTTAAACTCTTAAAAAATTATTTAAAACAATCTCATGTAGAAAATTACTTACAGGTTCCTTTTTTAAAAGTATTATCTCAGGTATCTCTGATGGTCTATACCTCGAACTATTTCCTTCTTGTTTAACAGAAGATTCTGAAGAGTTTGAACTAGATGAGGATCCAGAAGATGATCGAGACTTCTTCCTGTAATTTAAAATTTATTAAAATAAACAAACAATTTGCTAGGGAAACAAATGATAGGCAAACAAATTCAAATAACCCTAGTAATGATCATTTTTGAATAAAGAAATTAATAATTTGACTAATTTAGAGTAATGGTGATTCTATCTATTAAATAATAATTAAACTATAATTTTGACTAATTATCTAAAATAAAAAATTATCCCAATCCAGACTTTATCCGGATCCTTTAGGATAGCATCCTACTATTACCAGGATAGCTGAAAAGTTTCTATTTCAAATAAATTATAGTGGTAGTCCTTGGCTTATGACTACTCATACCTATGAAGGAATATCATTGAAAATCAATGCAGTCAGAGTTTGAATCCCTGATCCAATGGTATAATATATGAAAATCATCCTTTTCTTAATGTATGCTTTTTGTAGTTTTGTGTTTGTTATGTTCATTAAAATAATGTAGTGTCCTAATAAACATTAGTAGTGAGAAATCTGTAAATTTTGGGTAGTTTTGACTTATGATAACAGGGTTCAAAACCAAACTTTGTCATAAATTGAGAATTATCTATATAATGTAACTTGATAATTACATCTGCATAAGCCAGTAATTAGTTATTAGCTTAGATAGATGTAATCATTACAACAATTATTATTAATTAATAAATGAAACCATTATTAGTTTAAGTTAGTTCAATTATTAAATTATTGTTTATTCAAAAAATATATATGTAATGTATAATTTATTTCATGAGAAAATATAAAAAAAATTATTTCATAAAATTTATGTAATTATAGTATAAAAGATTGACATAAAAAGTCTAATTCTGAGTTAACTATGTAAGAGGATCATGAATTTTCTAAAAAAAATTCATAAAATTTTATAATAAAATTACATAATTAATTTATAACTAGGTTCCTATGAATCAATATTTTTCATATACTATTAGTTACATAAATTTGATGAAATAAAATAATAATATATAAAAAATTTAGTTATTTAATATTTGTATTTCAAGAGAAAATATGCAAATTATCTAAATATACTATATTATATTTAAATACATTTGTTAGTATATACAGTGGATTCCGCTTAATTGGGACATGTCAGGCCAAGCCATTTTGTCCCAATTAAACGAAGTAATAATAAATTCTAAAATAAAATATGTAATATGTAGGTAAATAAACAATAGGTAAAAAAATAATAATTAGGTACCTATTTTAATGCTTTATTAAAATAAGTACCTAATTATTAGCTTTTTACTGATCTTCTCTGACTTTGTCTTCAATACTGGGCCGCAAATATTCACGCCTTGCCGCTAACTATAAAAATCCATTGATCTAATGCCTCTTCGACATCTGGATCCTTTCCATTATGCTTTCTTTTGAATGTTCCTGGAATTTCTTTCTGTAATGCCCTCAATACTGGGCCGCTAATATTCACGCCTTGCCGCTAACTATAAAAATCCATTGATCTAATGCCTCTTCGACATCTGGATCCTTTCCATTATGCTTTCTTTTGAATGTTCCTGGAATTTCTTTCTGTAATGCCCACTCCTCACGCAGTTGATTTTCTTGTTGTAGGAGACATGCTATGGTAGATTTTGGTTTATTTCAGAGAGTCTACCATGGCTTGTATTAAATGGCTGGCTTTTAATTTTATTCAGCCAAGCAATTTTACTTAAGTGTAAAATCCTTTCTTGACATCTTGTCAAAGATTAGTGTATGTATGTGTAGCAATACTTTCGAAAAATCCCTAATATATATCAAAAATTGAATATTTCTTTTCTGCTATTGTCCCAATTAAGTGTTTAAATTTTGTATTAGTTTGGTTTTTGTTCTTTGAGATTTGTCCCAATTATGCGACTGTCCCAATTAACTGGAATCCACTGTATATAATCAAACCAAATATGTAAAAAAATGTTTTCAACCTTATTCTTAGGCCAACATCAGTTGCAAGTATTCTATTTTAGAACAGAAATGCATTATTATGTTCTATCAAAACAATTAAAATTAAGAAGCTTCTATTATGAATAATAAATAGTTCACCAAATCTATTGAAGGGATCACAATCTGGTGTAATTCTTTAACTTGTCAGATGGCCAAATTTATGAATTTAGAATATGATGTTTTCATTAGTGATGCGTGAGTAAGAATGCTCAGAATCCAAACGTGTTGGAAGAACAGAGAATAAATGACAACTACACTCATATAATTAAATTATAAAATGTATATATATTTAACAAGGAGTACATAAAATTAATTAAAAACATTTAACAATAAACACACTAAATGACAAAACAAATACAATAATTAGCAAGGAATCCGATGAACAATTCATTATAATCGGAGTATTATAAAAAATTAATGAATACAGATAATCATAAAAAATCAAAACTATTATACCATTTGAATATATTAACTCACTATGCTGCTCCATGGTAATTGTAAGTGTATATCACCAGCTCTTAAAGCAGGAAATAAAACAACTATTTCTTCAAAACACAACAAATTTTCTTTAATAAACTACTTTTGGCTCTATCAAGCCCTCATCAGTATACCATTACAAATTAATCTTTTTTAAAATACATAGAAACCTGTTAAATAATTGAATATGCATTCCAAATTTTCAGAATGTTCTAAAATTTAAAGTTCATAAAAGTTCCTTCAGCAATTGCAATACGTCATGCAACTCATTATATTTGCATTATATGTCCTATGCTTAAAATAATATTAATATTAATAATATTTTCTAATTCATGAATAATCCTTCATTCACTTCTTACATGTTCCTTTTCTCTTCATATGCGCTGTCCTATTTTTAATCTCTTTGTATTCCCATGCTAAATTAACTTTTTTGGGGTCGTTAGAATTAATTATATTGTTCCCTTTCGACTTTTTGGAAAACATTTCTAATGTTTCTGTGACTCTTAACCTCTGGGAGTCATCCAAAACAAAAGTGATAAGAGTACTAGTAAGAATACACATATGCACACAAATATTTCAATTAGAAATATATTATATTACCTTTGATTAACTTTTGACAATTTATTATTATTATTTTTTTAATTACATATTAAAACAAAATTCAGAATATCACAAAAATTATTTTCTTAACAGCATAGTAAATTTTATAACTTTATAAAATGACTTTATATTGCCTAAACTTAATAATTAAAATATATTTTTAGACTATATATTCAGCTGTGTGTGTGAGAAAAAATATTTGATAAAACTGTGAGAGGATGACTGATGAGTGTCTAGGATGCAGTGACATAGCTAGAGATGGGCAGAAGGGGCAGTCTGCCCCAGGCAGTACTTTTTTTGGAGCGACATTTTTGGCATTAAAAAATTTTTCCTTGTATTTTAATTTATAAATAAAAAAAATAAAATTATGTTTCCTTAAATTTAATGTTCAAATTGTGTCTAAATAGGTTTGATATGTATTATTTATTTTTCAAAGAAAGAGTGGAAATTGACAGACTGCCTTGGGTACTCGAACTGTAGTTACACCACTGCTAGGATATACAATGCAGTTTCAGAAGTTAGAAGAGCATGTACTATTTTTATTTTCTCAATATAATATATATGTCATGGAGAAGTATTTCCACATGAGAAATAAAATATTCTGTGCATGTGTGAATCTTGAAATGGAATATGATCAAACAAACATAAGTAACCTGTAAAAAGTTCTTGGAGACTATGCATGAATGAAATAGTACTTGAGACTATGGGATCAATTGTGTGAGTATGAAAGTAATTGAAGGCATATCAGACTGAGTGTAATGAAGGCAAGCATAAGAAAGGAATATCTTTATGACTCTATAAATGTGTATATGAAGCACATATGAAGAAAGTAAATTTAGCATATAAAATGAAATTAACTCCTAATTTAACTGCAAAATAACTTACAAAAAATTAATTAGATTTTTGTATAATTAAAAAAAAAAAATAAAAAATAGTGAATGATGATTTGTTATTTTTTAAATAACAGCATACTACAGAATGTTTATTACCTTGAAGGATATTGATGCCATTCAGCTTCATGCCTGTCTGGACTTCTATGTTTTGGTGAATGTACACGAACAGGAGAACGTTGTCGATGTGGACTACGAGACAGCTTACGAGGGGAATGTGTTCTTGATCGGCTCCTCCTTGGTGACCGTGTGCGTGACCTGCAGGCAGGCAGATGGCATTCTTGCTTCTGCTTTACAAAAACAAGAACTATGCTACAATATGCAAATGTCTGTCTACTCTATTAGTATCTATCTACCTTTTCAGGATCTTGAATTTGAATGAAGTCCTTTTTTTTAATCAGATCAGTAATGCAATAATAAAGATCTATCAATAAATTTGCACAATAAATTTCATTTTTCTAATTATATCAAATTTTCAAACAACAACAACAACAAGTTATACAAGATTACATAGATATGCCATATTTCATATTTCAAAGAATATTTTTTTTATTTTGGGCATATACTAATTTCTAAAATATTATTAAGTTGTTTATAATTGCTTTACTTATTGCTATAAATAAATAAAGCAATAATGAACAACTTAATAATGATTTTAGAAATTAATTTATTTCATAACATGAAATAAAAATGATTATTAACATACAACTTTATCTTCATAATTCTGTTGGTGTTTATAAAATTAAATTTTATGCATATGAATTTTATAAATGTTTTAATTTGATTTCAGTGGCTTTAATTTTTTGTACTGATTGTTAGGTTGGTATCATTCATACTCTAATATTCAAAAAGAAAACGGATATTTTTAATATGGAAATACAAAATTACCATATATACTTATATATAAGCTAATCAATATATAAGATGAACCCTCTACTTCAGAGTTTGAAAACTGATAAAAATGTAAAACCTATGTATAAGCCAACCTCTCAACTTTCAAATGTTAGAATAATATGACATTCATTAAAATAAATCAATAATTTCTTTTATTATTTAAAAAATTTTCCAAATCCCATTCACTCTTAGAATAAATAAGACTACAGAAACAAAATACCAGACTTATGGAAACATCATGATATGATGGAAAAGCTTGATAGAGAGCCGGACATAATTTCATGTCCAGTCATGTTTCTCTATAATATAATTTTACTGAAGTGTTTATTTACCAGAAAATATCAAAAATATGATACAAGATATAGATATATCAAAACATGCATACAGTCATTCCCAGATTTATAGAAGAGTTACATTTTTTTGTAACTTTAAGCAAGTTGAATTTTACATAAATTGGAAAAATAATCTTTTAACAAAAATTCTGGATTAAAACCTTTCAAAACTAGGTGACTACAATAAATGCACCCATACAATGTTATGCCATCCATTGTTCCTTGATTGAAAATGAGATAATGCTACATGGAACAGTATCATATCAGTAATATGACACTTAAGATTAACAAACAATGCACAAAAACATAAATCAAGAAATATGAAATTTTAATAAGAACTAACATGTTTCAACTTGTTACCTACAAATTCAATAATTATTTATGCTATATATCTAAAAAAATTACAGAAAATAAAGTCAAATTTATATAAGTTGCATATCACAGAAGTCATGGAAAAGCTATATATATTGGGTGGTCCAGAAAGCTCATACCAATTTTTAAGGAAAATTCAAGGACAGCACATTTAAATTTTGATACATATTTATTCAATTATATAGGCACCATTTTGTTTCACAACCTTTTTCCATCTTTTATGCAACTTGAAGATTCTATCCTTTCAGAACTTCAGGTTTTTCAATGTCAGCATAAAAAAAACCACGTTGAAAAACTTTTCAACGTGGTTTTTTTATGTCAACTCAAAGAATTAAAGTTTTTGCCATTAAGAGAATTTTGTAAAGATCTAAATAAGTGAAAATCAGAAGGTGCAATGTCTGGTGAATACAGTGGATGGGATAACACATCCCAGCCAAGCTCCAACAATTTTTGTCAAGTAGTCAAAGACACAAGGCCTGGCATTGTCCCAATGAAACACAGTGCTCTTCTGATTAGCTAGTTCTGAATATATTTTTTTTAAATCGCTATCTTTGTCTAGTTGCAAGCAATACTTATCTGAATTTATTGACTGGTTGTTTGGTAGGAGCTCATAATGCAGGATTCCTTTCCAGTCCCACCAGACACAGGGCATGACTTTCTTCAGGTGAAGACTGGCTTTTGGGGTGGCTAATGATGGTTCATTTCACTTACCCAGGATGTTTTTCACTCAACATTATTGTAAATAATCCATTTTTCATCATTGCATTTGTAGAGCAAGTCACAGATAGAAATGAAATCCATCAGATTTTTGTCCATTAAACTGTGTAGAACCCATTATCAAAACGATTTACATAGCCAAGCTTCACAAAATGCTCGTGGATGACAGTTTTTGATATTTTTAACATTTCTATTAATTTGTGTGCAATTTAACATCAGTTATTCTCAATCAGTGTTTCGATTTGATCTTCATCAGTGGTGGAGGGTCTATGCAGGCATTTTTGGTCGTCAAGGTTGAAATCAATAGTTTTAAACCTAGCAAACCATTCCCACACAGTTCTTCAGCTATACGCCTTCTCTCTAAACAGAGCATAGTTTGTTTGCTGTTTGCATGGTATTTTTGCCTTTCCAGTAGAAGGAAAACATCAAGTACCTATAATGCACTTTGTTTCCTTTCATATTCAAGAGGATACAAAACTGACAAAAATCAATATATACTAACCGATCTCCTTTCTAAATATGGCTGAAATGTCATCTTTTTGAATAAGAACACGTCAATGGTTTCCAATCATCCTGATATATTCAGAATGATTGAAAACAAATGACATATACTTAAACAAATGACATGTCCTAATACCATCTATCAAAAATTAGCATGAACTTTCTGGAGAACCCAATACTCTGAAAATCCATATATAATCTATTTTATTTGCTTGTTTCTTTTTTAAGCAAAGTTTGTGCCTAAAATGAAAAATGAATAACTAATAATTTGACAAACCTAAATTTGTGCTATAGTAAGACTGAAGTTTGAAAAAGTGAAGTCCAAGGAGGATGTCATAAAAAATGATAAGTCAATGATTTGAATATTTGAAATGTCCTATATATAGTCATTAAAGCTTAAACTTTATAATACAAACCATAAGAGAATTTTTAATCCAAACAAACCTAATCATCATCCCAATTTTTCCCTTAAGTATAACGGATTTTAATGATTTTAAATAATTTAAATTAAATGAACAACAGCTCAAAGGCAGGAAATATATTAACAACAATTTATTACAGGGTAGTAGCACTTTCGATTACATAATCCTCATCAGCTACCATAAACATAACAAATTAACAACTGTTCTATAGAATGCCAAACATTCTGAAGATTTAAAGATGTTGCTATGGCAACAAAAGTTCAAACGTTTTACACAAATTGCAGATAAAATAAATATTATGAATATGCGCTGTTTATCATAGACATTATGATAAACAACGCATGGAGATGGTGTAATAATGTTAATAAACATTAATAGTTCTTGTTAAATTTATTAGATTGACATTATGATAAACAACGCATGGAGATGGTGTTAATAAACATTAATAGTTCTTGTTAAATTTATTAGATTACTCTGTTATGTATGTAGTACCTTAGATTATTAATGTGAATTGTTTATTGGTTATTTTTATTGTATAATATTGACATTTTGTTGAAATTTTTGTATAGCATATTCATAATCTTTATTAATCTGCATTTTGTGTAAAACGTTTGAACTTTTGTTGCCATAGCAATATCTTTAAATCTTCAGAATGTTTGGCATTCTATAGAACAGTGGTTAATTTGTTATGTTTATGGTAGCTGATGAAGATTATGTAATCGAAAGCACTACTACCCCGTAATAAATTGTTGTTAATATATTTCCTGCCTTTGAGCTGTTGTTCATTTAGTTTGTAACGTTTGGCAGTGTAAAGTTTTTGCAATTATTGGTAATTTAAATTAATTTTAGTGCCATCTCATAATCAGAATATTTATTAATTATTTAATCAATGAGTGGCGCCATCTATTAATTAATAATTAAATTAGAATTTTAACTAATTTTTATCTGAAGAAAAAATCTGCCTCGACCCGGAATATTTTTTCCTCAGATAAAATAATATTAACTGATAAATTAGTTAAAATTCTAGTTTAATTATTAATTAATAGATGGCACCACTCATTGATTAAATAAATAATAAATATTCTGATTACAAGGTTGTGCTAAAATTAGTTTAAATTATTTAAAATCATTAAAATCCGTTATACTTAAGGGAAAAATTGGCATGATGATTACGTTTGTACTATACAGGGTGTAAATTATCTCCTTCAAAAAACTACACTACGACGTAGGAGACGAATTCAGGTGATTAAAATGATATAAGACACTTGGGGTCGCAAATCGCAAACCCGTGCAGGGCGAAGGAGAAGAGCTGCAACATCATTGCAGGAAAACTGTGCCATTGACTGTTGATTAATTTAGTTTAACCGTTCGACAAGGTACACTGTTCTTATGGATCAGTTTGACAACAACGAGTTAGCCAACATGTACATGTGTTTTGGTGAAGCTTGTGGTAATGCACTGGCAGCAAGACGACTGTACCAAGAGCGCTACCCTCAGCGAGTACTGCCTACTTACAAGACTTTCAGCTTAGTTTGAGATTAAATTTAAAGCATTGCTTGCGATTTGTGACCCCAAGTGTCTTATATCACTTTAATCGCCTGAATTTCATCTACGTTGTAGTGTAGTTTTTTTGAAGGAGATAATTTACACCCTGTATATATCTAAACATTTGATCTATGGAACTATTAGTATTAGATAGGCATTAGATGATTATTATTTATTGACCATCAAAGTATGTATACATTTTTTGATTTTATATATATATATATTTATAAAATTAATAGTTAATTACAGCAGCATCCTTACTTATATATATATGTAAAGGTATTAATCTATTTTACAAATGCAATAAATTCATGTCTCATTCATAACTCAAAGTTTATTCTTACATCGAATCCTTCTCTGTTCTTCCCTTACCAACAATTTATAGAAAGTTTTTCCTTTCTCATACCTGCAGAAAACTATGATCACTCATATATGTTCAGTTTTCCCGATTGGGGAAAAGATACAAACTTTGAGGAAAAATTATATATATGCATGAAAATTAGGCATATTTTTTAAATATATGACAGAAAAATTTTTGATAGTAATATATTAACCTTCATAAAACTATACACTTATTTTATATAGGCCCAAGGTGAAAAGTACTAAACAGTATTATTGAATTTTTGCAGATATTCAATATATAAAACATGCATTTATTTTATTATTTTACAAATAGTAATAGATCTTTATTATGCTTACAAATCTAAATGCCAAAAAATACTGACCATGATGATTGTTTTTTCCATCTTTGAACATTCTAATAGTGAATTGCCAACACAACTATTTTTAAGAGGTAAACAGTTTTGCAAATTGTTTTAACTTAATAATTCTAAGTTTTGATAAATTATTCTATAATTTAATCTATATTAATTCCATAAGCTTCAAAAATTTATCTTATAAAAGAAATATTTATTTGTAAATAAATTAAAACTATATAATTGTTTTAATATATTCTATTTTATTAAAATAATTTCAGTTGATTTTGTATTATAGTGATTTTTAATTAATTTCAGTTGTTTTTGAAAAAATGTTTTCATGAAGCAAATAATACAGGTAGTTCCTGTCTTTGCAAGTTAACTCATTTCTGGATTTACTTGTAAAGTAAGAATTTATAAACCATAACTCAATTTCCCAAAGATATAGTGTTAAAATCAGCAGTTCCATTCTCATCAATGCAATTTGACCACAATTAACAAAATCAATAGTTTATGATTAAATAATGATTAATCTATCTAAAGAAATGAAAATATAGCTATTAAAATCAAACAAATTATAATAATGAAGAAATTATTTATATTATGTAAATGTTAAAGAATTTTTTATTTTTCATTATTATTAACAGATAAGTAGATGAGATTTAATGCAGATGAACTATTATCTTAGACACCATCCAAGAACGAAGTTATTTACATAGTATACCAATAAAACCATACTACTACTCAGCTGTCATTTTGAATTTATTGATTTTGAAGCAGATGATGGAGTTATTATTACAAAACCAATTGTACTGTATTATATGGCTATATATGAGCATTTAAATGCCTTTTTATGAATGTTTAGAATTTATTTACTGCAATTAATGTTATTTTTTTTAATATAAAGAGCTTGTAAATCTTGGAACTCATAAACCAAGAACTATCTGTATTTATATAATACTAGATAAATTTAAAAAAATATAGTTTTTATAATTATTTTACAAACTGATTTATTTTGATCACTTTATACCTGTTTATATATCAATAATTTCATTGAAAAAAGTTAAATAATTTAATCTGAAAAAATACCTTATCAAAAAGTTGTATATACAGATTGTCCTCAACTTATATAGATCCACAGTTATGTAGAGATTTCTTGACTTATAAAAAAAACAGAGTGAAGAAGAAAGCTATAATGCAGATACAAAGATTTTCCCCCTAATTTCATCATTTATCATATGCAAATGTGTTTTATGTGCTTATTTGGTTAGTTTTAATTAATGAGCTGGCCTGGAACCAGACTTCACCTGAAAAATTGGAGGTGTGGGATTTGGAATTGAATCTGAATCTTCCAAAGTGGATTTTCTGTATATGCTATTTTAGAATAAAATCTATCTTATAACCATAAAGCTTTTATAAAACTGATGCTTTTTCAGTCAGTTTTATTAACAGCAAAATGAATATATTTAAAAATCTGGTTGACAAATCTTAACTACTACAGTAAACTGTCATTTAATCAAACATCTTATGATCAGACTCCATTTAGACTATGATTTTTCTGGCTATTGTATATTTAGTTGATAAATGTCAAAACATTTTATTTAAACAAAAAGATAGAATGAGTTTTCTTTACAATAATTTCTCAAATTCTTTTATTTGATGTATTTCAATCACATAACTTTACTCACACTGCAGACTTTAAAAATTGATAAAACATATTGATGAAACATATATATAAGCCAGAAATCAGAAAGCCAAAAGCACTATTAGCAAGGAGATATTTATTGATATAAAACGTTTTCGGACCCTTTCTCGGTCCCTCTTCAGTATACAGCTTTGTTTACATTAAGAACACAAGAACATTTTAGAATAATATAAGAAACGCTTTCAGTTATTTAGTATTCTAATAATTCGAACATTCTTAAAAGTTATAAA
>AYEL01087633.1:0-39000 GCA_000484575.1 Olivierus martensii
GTCTAATCTCTTGAGCAGCTTCCTTGTGGTAACACCCACGTATGCCGTCTGCTTATTCTCTCCTTCCTCTTTTATTGGGATTCTATATACACCTTTTTGTTCTAATTTAGTTAGGGGGTCCTTATCATTCCTCACCGCATTAAATATAGTGGTTCCTCTTTCAGGCGCAATCTTTCTATTCATATCTTTTGCTACTTTATCACATTAATATTCTTCAAATGATATGGAACTGAGACAAAATCTTTACAGTCTGTTCTCTGTGCTCTTATTTCATCCTTTGTTGCTGCTAATTTCTTCCTAACCTTCCATAAAATCTGTTTTAAAAACGTTACAGTATAACCGTGTTGTAGTCCTATACTCTTAATATAATTAAGTTCTTCTCGCAAATCTTCTTCTTCTGTACTTTACAATAGGGCTCTCCTATATAAGCTTCTAAACGCAGACCTTTTATAGCTGGTCGGGTCGTTAGACCACCTTGGAATCAACACTGGCTAGTACGATGGTTTTCTATAAACTTTTGTCGTGATCCTCCGTTTCTGGACCGGTAATTGTATATCTAGATAATGAATTGCTTCTCTACTTACCTGGTATTTTTTAAGCTTGAGACCATATTCTTCTAAGGTAAATTGCTCTGCCAGGTGATCTATTTTAGAATCATCCTTCCATAAAACTATCCCCTGGCAGAGGAATTTACCTTAGAAGAATATGGTCTCAAGCTTAAAAAATACCAGGTAAGTAGAGAAGCAATTCATTATCTAGATATACAATTACCGGTCCAGAAACGGAGGATCACGACAAAAGTTTATAGAAAACCATCGTACTAGCCAGTGTTGATTCCAAGGTGGTCTAACGACCCCACTAGGTTGACTAATATTACCATGTTTGTATATATCACATGATGTAAAAGAAAGATGTAACTTCTATCTGAATCCGAAGGAAATCTAAAAAACGACACATTTTTCGTTTTTCTCATATCCTTTTTACAAAATCGAACGGAACAGTTAACACCGTTTCCTTTAGCCGCCATTTTTTCTCTACGTCACTTGAACATGTATCGCCCTCTGTCAGACGGAGTCACCTCTGACGTCAACGAGTTTTAAAAATCTTCAGAGTTGCGCATCCTGTTGTACATAATCCGTGTCACCTCTGACGTCAACGAGTTTTTAAAAATCTTCAGAGTTGCGCATACTGTTATACATAATCCATGGCACCATCTAGTAATTAATTATTAATTACTAGATGACATCACCTTAGTGCAAAATTCAAAATTTAATTAATTATTAACTCAATAGATGGTGGCACCATATCCTTGATTCAAAAATTAATCGTTAGAAAAATTTAATTCAGACTTTGACCACTAGGGGAAATTTGGCTGTAATATTTGGTTAATTTGAAATGGTTATTCCCCTAATTAGTGTCTGTTTGAGTATAGTACATGTTTATGATAACTTGTTTGTAAATAAAACCATCTTCGATATCTTTACTTAACTATTTAGCACTAAAAACAAAAAATGCATTTTAAAAGTAAAAAAGATAATGTATATCCATATATATATATAAAATGCGATGTTTGTTTGTTGTCTGTTTCACATAGGCTCCCACATTGTTTGACTTTAAGAACTAAACTTTATAGAGTGACTTCCTGTGACCCTGCAGGTAACAGGAATGCCAAATAAAATGCAATGTTTGTTTGTTGTCTGTTTCACATAGGCTCCCACATTGTTTGACTTATAAGAACTAAACTTTATAGAGTGACTTCCTGTGACCCTGCAGGTAACAGGAATGCCAAAATCAAATATAGTAACATAGGATACCCAAAATTGAAATCACCTCAAAGGATGGGTTACATTGGGGTCATTCTCTCTAGCTATCTGTTCTGCATAGGCTCCCACACTGACCTATTGGAACCAAACTTTGCAGGATGATTTTTCCCTGTGGGTAACATAGAGTACTTTGAGTCAAAATCAGTCCCAGAGATAGGGCATTTTGGGGTTGTGATTTACAATGCAAGTTGTTTGACCTATTGGGACCAAACTTTGCAGGATGATTTTTCCCTGTGGGTAACATAGAGTACGTTGAGTCAAAATCAGTCCCAGAGATAGGGCATTTTGGGGTTGTGATTTACAATGCAAGTTTAAATCTTTCAGACTGTTGTTCTGACTATTGTTGATGTTGGAAAGTATGAAGTAGGAAAACAGCATGGTTTCACAGACATGACATTGCCACAACATCATAATGAATAATGTCACAAATATCATCAGTGTGTAATATCATTATGACGTAACAATTACTGACAGTGAAAAAGTTTGTCCATATTATTGCATAACAATGGATGGCATCCTAGAATGCTATCAGAGTATGACATCAATATGTTTTAGCAATATAACAATTACTGACAGTGAAAAAGTTTGTCCATATTACATAACAATGGATGGCATCCTAGAATGCTATCAGAGTATGACATCAATATGTTTTAGCAATGACATCACTACAGTTTCGACATATGAAGTAATAATAGATGACATCATAAAACATCAGAATATGTAATGTTATTTTGATGAAGTAATGATATCACAAAATGTCTGTGTGTGTGATGTAGCAGTTTTGTCACAAACAACTCTGACATATGAATTAACAGTGGATGACATCACAAAATATCAGAATATGTGATTTCATTGTAGTGTAGCAATAAATGCCGTCACAAATGTTTTGACGTACAATATAATAATGATATCCCAGGACATCATTAGTGTATGAGATCAAAACAGTTCCAACATATATCACAAATTGTATAAATTGTAATGTAACAATCAATGATGCCCCCAGACTGTCACCAGTGTGACATCATAATAGCTTCAATATATGATGTAACAATGGAAGAATATTATCCATTGTACATCATTATGATGTATAATGGATGATATTACAAATTGTCAGTGGGAAATTACAAAAGTTCTGGTATAACCTTTGGTTGTAGTGGATGACATCACTATGACATTATCATCACAACAAAGGTTTTGATTTTTCCAGTTTTCACAAGTAGAATATCATTTGTTACTATCAAAAAATCTTGCAAACAGAAACTAATATCTCCCTACAAATGATGTTCCTGAAATTCTCTGACAATGATGGATACACACCAATTAGTATAATTTAGTATAGGGGTGACAAACCTATGGCATGCATGTCTAAAGTAGCATGCTGGAAAAATTTTTTGTGCATGCAAAATTTTGAGCTGATGCACAGTAAAATATATAGTAATCATCCAATTATCTGATGTTATATTACCACAACCTGGAGTTTTCAATAAACAGAACTTATGGGTTAATCAGCAACCTGGATGTTTTATTTATTGATATTTTATCTTAAATGCAATATCTGTTTGAAAGGTTTTTAAAAATTTCAGATTTGTTTCTTTATTATATCTTACAAATTAGATAATTGCCAATCAAAACTAGAATTAAATTAAAATTATAAATATTGTAAATTTCTTACTGCAAATAAACAAATTTCTTAGTTTTTTTTTTCAATAAATCATAGAGATTTTGAATATATGTATGTATACAATTTATTTATTTTTTAATATTAAATTCACATTGTCTATAATTCTGCTTTTTTAGTGCTTATAATTCTAAATCTTTACATGACCTGTTTGTCATTTATGTAAATCAACTGTTCAACAATATTAGAAATGACTAGGACAAAGCAGAGAACAGGAAGACAAAAGGTGTGTGTAAGATAAATTGTGAAAACATAGACCTAGGAATGATAGAAGAATATATAAGCAATACTTCCAGGGAACCTAGAAATTAGATTAAAAGAACATTAAAGTGACATAGAAGGAAAAACACTCAACATGGTTCTCTCTCAAAGAGCAAAATGTTGCAATCTAGAGATAATCTGGGAAGGAGCCTGAATAATAAAATAAATTGATAATATACCACAGCAAAAATAGCAGATACCATAGCTATATATGAAAGTAAGAGAAGAGGCAGAAAAGTAACAAACTCATTACAGCATGCTGAAATAAAGATATCATGGCATTGGTATGAAAGAAATTGTAAACCAGAATAAAAACAATGTCAATGTATGGTATTGTTTTTAAAAATTTGGAAATGGACTTTAAAAAATGTTTTTAGAACCTGTTTAATATTACATATTTCACTTTATTTTTATTGTTTAATTTACTGTAAGATAATGATTTTTTAGCTATAACTCACAGTACGGACTAGCTCATTGCTATGGCAATAAACTTTAAATTCTTTATAATGATAACACTTTTGGAACATACTGTTTCATTCTGGAAAAAATTTTAATGTTAGATAACTGAAGTGGGCTGAAATAAACCAAAAGTACTTTTATGTTTTTCTTAAGTTTATGTAGTGTGTGTAAAATATAATATGCAACCAATAAATAAATTTGCATCCTGCAATAAGATTGTTTTGACTGATTTTATTTCAGGGAGGTCCAATCTTTTGGCTTCCTTGGGCCACATCTGAAGTAAAGAAATAGTCTCGGGCAGCATATAAAATGTACTAATTTACTAACGATAGTTATTAAGCAAAAAAGTTAATAAATAATGTACAATATATGACAGTGGTGTTCAACCTTTTTTACTATGCGAGCTACTTTTCTATACTAAATTATTCGGTGATCTACTTTCTTATAGAGATCACATTCCCCAACCTGATATCTGATTACACACAACTATGCAGTTAAATGCCCTCACTTACTTTGGATGAGCCACTCTCATAATACTAAAAACTTTAAAGAAATTAAAAACTTTATTTGTGTATTTAAAAATTTATTTATCACTTTTAATTAAATTAATACAACAATTAAAACAAATATATTGGAATAAAATATTTATTTCTCTATTTTTGAAAATCAAAATTAGAAAAAACAACAGATTGATCATAAACCTATAAGTTACAGAAAATGTTGGTTGATTAAAACAAACGTTAATGTGAGATTTGACATTGTTTGGATCTCACAATATTTTCATAATCAAGTTGATATGAAGAAATGGCCAATCACAGACAATCATCCAAATGATCATTTGTAATTTGGTTTTTTGATTTTTTATGATGATCATATTTGAAAAAGCAGATTCTGACAAGTATGCCGATTCAAAACACGACAGAACTTTTTGTGCAATTTCAATTAATATTGGAAATTTTTTGTGTGTATACTTCCAAATGATAAGAAAATTATTGATTTGACAATTTTAATAAAAATAAATAAAACAATAGCAATACACTTAAAGAGAATATTAAAATAATGATAAATAAATTACATTTTCAGTTTTAATTAAATTTGTCAAGTGTAGTTTATGGATGATCTTTATAAGCTGTATATGTATCTGTGAAAAAATAACATTTTCTCTAGATTATTGCTCCTAATCTATGATAGAACTTTAATTACAGATACTTCTCGACTTATGCAAACTAAATAAACATTGGAAATTTATATTTATGTATTGATAATAGATAGATGTAGGATTTATAAGTTTCACCAAATAGTAATTAAAAAATTAATTTTCCTTGATATTTTATTTCTGTTTAATAAACAAATAAAAAAATGACTTAAATTAACAATAAGTTCATCAGTGAAAAAATACTTGTTTGTTCCTGCTGAAAAGCCTAATGTTATTATATTACTATTGAAGGTGAACTATTCAAAACTCAAATCAAATTGAAATTCAAAATAAAACTCAACTAATTCAGAAATTAAAAGTATAGTAAAATCCATATAATCTAGCTCTCTATATAATCTGGTACTTTATGTTTTCTGCTGTTGAGAGTATTTTGTCAACTATACTTAAGAGTTTGTTGTTATAAAATTATATAGCCAATTTGTTAGAGTTGTTTCTAAAAATTATGAATTTAATTGAAATGGTATTAACTGAAACTAAAAATTTCATAGATCTAGTGCTATAATGATGTTACATTCCTAGAAACTAGAAATGTAACCTCAAGACTGGTACTAGAAAGAATAATATTTAGTAATTTTTCTCATTTAATCATTACTATATTATTAATAATGGAATGAAATGAAATGAAACAAAAGCATTAATTTTAAACTTTAATTGTAAAATGTTACATTGCAATTATATGTCATATCTTATAAGTAAAGGAAATTATTTTCTACTAAAAGGCAGTTTAAAAATCATATTTGCTATGTCTGTGATTAATTCTTTTTAATATTACTTTTCAAATCATTCATTAATTACAATAAGTCCCTGGCTTATGTAGTTCACTCATCCAAAAAAACTTGTGTAAATCAAAAACCACTTAACTCCAACAATGCTTAAATTCAATATATACATAAATGGATACATTAACAAACAGAATGGTCAAATAAAATTTATTAACCTACTTTAATCATACATAAGAAAAATTAAGACTATAAATGGTATTTTTGCAAAAATGTAAATTATTTAATAAATTTTTTATTAGCATTTGATGGAAGAATAATAAAAATTAAAAGACTTATGCATCCACGTATCTTTGAAACTCTATAAATCAGGACCTACTGTCTGAACCACACTAGACCTTACCACAATCTTGTACACCTTTAGAGATCAACCATATTGTAGAGGATGGGAATTGACCATCCTCTGCAATATGGCTCCTCATATATTCCATGATGATTTTCATGATTTGGGATCTTAATTCATAATCATCTGATTAGAAAGCCAAACTTTTAATAAACTAAAATAATTGCTAACGTTTTTGGCTAAACAGCCATCTTCAGGCGTAATCAGAACAAAACATTTGAAAAAAGAATATACAGTTTCGAGCTCTTTTAAAACATAATCATCTGATTAGAAAGCCAAACTTTTAATAAACTAAAATATTGCTAACGTTTTTGGCTAAACAGCCATCTTCAGGTGTAATCAGAACAAAACATTTGAAAAAAGAATATACAGTTTCGAGCTCTTTTAAAACATATTCTAGTATATTCTTTCTTCAGTTCTTTCGTATTGAGCTGGCTCTGCTCCATTATCCAAACTTAGAAAATCCTAAACTGCTTATACCACTTATGTTAATTGACTTGAACAAACAGCACTAGATTGCAGCATAATATACAACTTTTAATAAACTAAAATCTAGTGCTGTTTGTTTAAGTCAATTAACATAAGTGGTATAAGCAATTTAGGATTTTCTAAGTTTGGATAATGGAGCAGAGCCAGCTTGAAATGGAAGAACTGAAGAAAGAATATACTAGAATATGTTTTAAAAGAGCTAGAAACTGTATATTCTTTTTTTGAATGTTTTGTTCTGATTATGCCTGAAGATGGCTGTTTAGTCGAAAACATTAGCAATTATTTTAGTTTATTAAAAGTTGTATGTTATGCTGCAATCTAGTGCTGTTTGTTCAAGTCAATTAACATAAGTGGTATAAGCAGTTTAGGATTTTCTAAGTTTAGAAAGCCAAATCATTTCCATCTGGCCAGTCTTGCTGATTGTCTTATGTGTAGTAGTTTAACACAGTGCCATAGATAATATTGTATACCTGAGTTAGCATTCATATAAAATGTGATTACTTGATTTAAACAACTATAGGTTCTATTTGTTTGCTATCTCTTATAAAATATAAAAAAATGGACTTTATTCCATAACACTGTCTTTAAATTAATTAATTAAAAAATTAAAGCTTTTATGTATGCTTATATAAGAATGAAATGACATTGATTGAGGCAACATTAAATGAGAATTGTCATGCATTATTTTGTTATTTTTATAGAATAATATGTATTATAAGATATGATTCAACAATAAAATACAATATATTTATTGCTAATCAATCATAATAATGAGTGGGCTATCACTATAGTCTCTCAATGCATTATTATTTTTAATAGTTGGACAATTATATAAAAAAATAACATTGTACACAATATAAAGGAAAAGTATAGATGATAAACTTAATTGTATATTATAATATACTAGTCAGTGTATCTGACAGTTCCCAGGAATTTCTCACATATCATTTGTGTTTGTTCCTTTGGGTGCTAATTTGTTACTGTAAATGTTAATCTATATTTTGTGTGAAATATTGAAAGTGTAGTTTTTTACTTCTTAAAAAAAACAACAAATTTATTTATTAGTACACACAGAATAATATGAAAATTCTTAAGGAATGTTCTTATATATATTTAAAGTACTGCTGAGATTTTTATTATTTGTTACACTGTTTATTTATTTTTTATATGTTACTCTAATTTTACATTTTCCACAGGCAAAATGGAAATGGTGCAAAATAAGAGAAAATGTAAATCAAGGGGAAAAAATTTATACAAATTATCTTGCTCAAATATTTTGTGTGTTCAGTTATCCAATTTATAGTTTTATAAGTGAATAAACATTTTTTCTGCCTATCTGTGCTTATCTTTGGACAACTGAACTCTCTTAAAAGTAGATAATATTTATTAATATAATTTTTTTTGTATATTTTAGTCAAAACAAAAAATAAATACATAAGTCTAACAGCACAAAAATCAAAAATAAAGGTATTTGAAATCAAAATCAAAAATACAAAGCAATAAATCTGTCAGGTAGATGAGAATAAAAGCAAAAGTAAAACACATCAGCAGGAAAAACAAAATGCAGAGGAGGAAGTGACTTTTTACCAAGGTTACCATTCCATCAGATTTTCTTTATGCATGCACACAAAGTTCACTTTGAACATTATGCAAATCAAAGTATCGATAAATATTTTACAATCAAATTTCCAACACACCATAAAATGTAGAAATTTCAATTTTACATATCTTAAATTTCAGGAAATTTTTAAAAGATTAAATTTCCAACACATCATAAAATGTAGAAATTTCAATTTTACATATCTTAAATTTCAGGAAATTTTTAAAAGATTTATATAATAATGAAATAGGTTCAAATATTTTAATCGTATATTATGGAAAAACATAAAATAGTTTATATAAATATCTTTGATTTATGGATATTTACAATAATTAAAAAATATTTTTAGGAACATGATGTCAATAGGATATCAGATACTATTGTTGGTACTACAGAAAATATTAAAGAAGGAAATGAAGAATTGAGAGAAGTATGATGAAATTAATAATTTCATATTTTATTGATATTAATTTTTTGAAAATTTTTTAAAAAGCCTATTAATATAATTTTTTTTCCAGGCAATGAAAAAGAATGCAGGTTTTAGAGTATGGATACTCTTTTTTCTCATTGTCATTTCTTTTTCACTGTTATTTCTCGATTGGTACAATCCTTAACATTTTCTTTGATAAAAAGAAAGCATTTAGTATAATAATAAAATATAGTTAAATTGGTTTGATGATGTGTGATTTAATTGAAAAATGTGTTTTAAAATATTAATATTGTTAAAAACTATATTTTATATAAAGAATATATTTATACATACATATTTGTAAAAAGTTAAGAATAGCAGTTGTGTTCTTTTATGAATTTTTTCTATTTAAATCTAATCAATAATTATTTTATTATTATTTTTTAATATAATTTTTGTTACATCTTGTTTTAAATATTATAAGAAGAGAAACTAATGAACAAGATATTAATTGAAGACTTTCATATATGTAGTAATTATTAAATTTTTATAATATTAAACTATAAAATCTCTAATTAAAGAAGTTTAAAATAATCTGGATTTCATTAATCCCATTATATTGTAAATATAATTTGCTATAGTTTCAAAATATAAAATATATAAAATATTAGTAGTTTGTTAATATATAATAGTAAACTATGCAAACAAAAAATAAACTGTGAATAATAAGTTAATTTTATTACAATAGAATATCATTCTTTTATATGAATATTTTTAATGAAAGTAATTATATCATTAGTCATCAAACTATTTTTTCATCTTCATAAAGTGTATTTATTTTCTGAATAAAATTGTAGTCTGCATTTTTTGACAAAAAATAAAAAAGTTTAATTTATTCTTTGAACATTAACTTAAAATTTAAGATCAGATCTTCTAAATAAGATCCAATCCTTATCTAATGTAATCTAAGATCTCAAAGCAATTTTCTTAATTTTTATTGAAAATAAAAAAATATAGAAAAGAAAAAATTTCAAACAAGCAATCTATTTGTTGTTCAAAAATAAAATTAAAAAAGGTTAACTTTTTAAACTTGAGTAAAATCACTTTTAATTTGCTAAACACTTAAAAAAAATGAAGTTTTTTTAGTTTAATTATAAACTAGTATTAGCAGTTCTTCAATGATTTAACCAAAAAAAGAACTTTTTCTATGATATTGGTTAATAATTAAAATATTTTTGTCTTAAATTTTTTTATAAATGTTTTGACAATTAAAAATGATCCAGTCAGTAAAGCATTTAATTTTCTTCTTTTTTATTTTCTGTTTTATCTGAGAAAAAAAGCAACCTTCTTCTGCTGAAAGTAGTTTAAATTAAATAAAAGAAACAACAAGAGTTCCATTCCTTAAATTTATTTTACTTATTGATTTAAAAATACTGATACATATATAAAAAAGCAGTTTTGAAAGAAAGAAATCACCTATCTGAATGATGAATAGTTTCATAATTTTTACAAAGAAATCTTAAAAAATTGAACATTCACTATTTTTAAATATAAATCTGAAAGCAGTTTTGAAAGAAAGAAATCACCTATCTGAATGATTAGTTCCATAATTTTTACAAAGAAATCTTAAAAAATTGAACATTCACTATTTTTAAATATAAATCTTAGATTATTAAACTCAATTCAAATTTGCCATTTGTATACTATCAATCCTGCTAAATTTTATAAATCTTTATCAAATAGTTTTTCATATTAGAACTTCAAAGATTTCCTTAATAAGTTTTAACTTCTTCTATTTTTAAATGATTACAGTTAAAGGGTTAATAAGTATATCATCAAGATCATCTTCAATGACATAGTTATCATGCAACTTTCCATAAAAATCCAATGAATACTTCAGGAGATATTGAGATATTATCTCAGGACTTTGAATGTCTGCCATTTTTAAAATGTTAAAGCTAGAAAGTTAAATGATATAGCATCATGATTCCCTTTAATGAAAACTACTATGAAATATAAAAATTCTCTCATTAATTAAGAAGTTAGCAAAGGGCACTCAGATAAACAAAATAGTATTCTTATAAATCTCTCATTACTTTGAAAATTAGGCTATAAAATACCAAATTATATAAGAAATGAGAAATAGTTACAGTAAAATTGTATTTATGTATTAACTTTATTTAAAGTATATAATGTATTTCATATATAAAATTTTCAAATGTAATTAATTTTGTATAGGAATACCAAATTTTCTTTTAGTACTGAGATAAAAACAAATTATATTTATTAAATCATTAACTCTTTGTATAAATGATAATGTTAGTACAATAAAATTTAGAAAATTCAGACTTCTTCATTTCTATAGATTATAGAAAATCTGTATGTTGAGAATGCAATAAGCAATGAAAAAGCCTTCTACTTCAATAAATGAAGTGAATATTTAAGAAAACTTAGATTCTTTCATTACTGATAAGATTATTGGATATCATTGTTTTGTGTTTATATCCTTTTTCAGGACTGTCAAATTTTATAAAAAAAATTGAAGGTATTAATTTATACTAAAAAAATTAAAATATTTACATTTATTAATGCATTTATAATATGTACAATAAGAAACCAATAAAATTGAAATACAGTGAAACCCCGATTTTGAAACTTTTCAGGGACCGGCCCGAAAAGTCGAACGAGCCGGGAAAACGCACGAAATGGGAACTCTGATGACGTCATAATAAAAAAGTTATATAATTAAAACGTAGGAAGAGGGAAAGTTTTACATTGCATGTATAGGAAAATGCTCGGACTTCCGAAAATAGACGTTTAAAGCGGGAAAGTCGTACGATACGGGAATGCACGAGCGGGGTTTCACTGTATTTATTTTAGTAATAAAATAAACAAATAGAGAATATAATAATTTGAATTAAAAATAAATCAATCCCAGATTTTCAAAATTTTATATTTTATTCCATTAATAACAAACATTGAAAATAAAAAAAATCTGTTAATCAAATTATATGGTGAAATTAATAGGAAGACTAAGTGATGTTTCTATCCTTGTGATTAGTTTAAATGCTATGGCATCATATGATTTTTTTTAAAGATTAACTCTGTGTAAAAAAATTTGTCAGTATTTGATTGGAAACAGATATGGTCTATTCTGTTTGAATTCAAGCAATTATGATAATTTGAAACTATTCAGTATAGAAATGCTTATTCAATTATTTAAAAATATTTTGTCATTATTTATATTTTTAAATAAATTGGCAATATTTAAAGAAAAAACTATTACTTTTGCCAGTATATGTCTGGTTAAGCCTCTTTAGTTTTGTGGTAAACTAAAGAGCTTGATTCTTACTAGACAAATTTTCAGAAACTGAGATTTGAATTCATAGAAATATTTTTTATATTTTTAAATAAATTTGCAATATTTAAAGAAAAAACTATTACTTTTGCCAGTATATGTCTGGTTAAGCCTCTTTAGTTTTGTGGTAAACTGTCTAGTAAGAATCAGCTTGATTCTTACTAGACAAATTTTCAGAAACTGAGATTTGAATTCATAGAAATATTTCAGTCAAATTTGAGTTCTGCTTGAAATTAGATTATAATAATAGCTATGAATGAAAATATAGCAATGAGTATTACTACCTATAAGCAGAGCCTCTTAATTCTCAAAAATGCATCACATTGAAAGTTTATTGGGAATCATTATATTGTAAAATTTAAAAGACTGGTGATGTCAGAGATAGTTCTCTACTAATAACATAACTATGATGATAAATGATTTCAAGTATGCCTGAATTGTATTGTACATCATTTATTAACTTATTGTGTTAATATATATATATACACAGCATTTTATACAGAAAAATAAAATATATTGTGATTACATATAATACAATAAGAAGGAAAAAGTTTAGAATGGTTAATTAGAATTCATCAGTACAGTATTGTATATCATTTACAAACACTTATAAATTTGAAAAATTGCTGTGAACCAATTTTAGTCACAAGATTAGATATTCAAGATTTTATGGTATATACTAATACAGGTGCTCCTCGAGTTATGGACTTAATTTACATGTAAATTTTGTTTGTAACTTGGATATTGCTGTTATTTGGCTTCCAAAAGTACTGAAATAACTTTATATACTGCATTTTGTAATATATTTCATATTTGAATCAATTAGAAGTTTCTTATTTCACAAATTTAAATAAAAATTTTGGATTATAAAGCAAGAAGATTTTGTGTAATCTTTGCCATCTTAAATATGTTAATTAACTATGTATTTTTACATTATATTTATTGCTAGAACATTCTATTGTCATAATGTTTAAAATTCTTGAAGATTTCTTGAAAATGAAATGCTATGTTCTTAAGTAGGAATGTTTATAAATTGATGAATGCCTGTAAATTATGATGTAATGTTATTTTATAATACATTAAAATCAGTCTTATTTTTTATCATTTTTTTAATCTTCATTTGCTGCCTATGAATTTTCTAGCAAATCTGCATCAATATTTGAATGCTCATGGATGTTTATAGCAATATCTAAATGCTGTGTCAATGCTATACATATGAATAGAAATATAAATTTATAAAATGAAATATATAAAATTTTCATTAAGCATTAAGAAGTGGAAATATAATTTTCATGGATGTTTATAGCAATATCTAAATGCTATACATATGAATAGAAATAGAAATTTATAAAATGAAATATATAAAATTTTCATTAAGCATTAAGAAGTGGAAATATAATTTAGAAAGTATTAAAATATAATTAAAATTACAAACGTTTTCTTTTCTAATTTGGAAATATTTTTTATTGAGATTCTTTGAATTTTGTTGATACTTTGAAAAAATTATATTTTGAAATCAAAATATGTCTTTCAGAGTATCTGACATTTCAAATCACATCAATTACTAAGTTGTTATTATCACTTAAATTACTAAGATAGTTATTATTATAATTGTTATTATACTTTGCTTATTTAGTAAATTATTTGGTTGATTTATGGAGTTGTGTCCAGGAATATAATCTTTACTTTTCCATTAGTCTTTAATTTTTAGATTCAAAAACTAATATGAAAATTTTCTGTATGATTTTCTAAAATATTGTAAATAAAGATTATATTTTCAATTAATGTTAAAACTTTTTAAATATATTTAATGTATTTATTTAGTTATGAGACTGAAGAGAAAACTTAAAATGTTTCCATTTATTTTTATTTTTTATGACTGAAATTATTATATAGTAAATTTCAATTAAAGTTCTTATCTCATTTTATGTAAATCTGATTTTAAACAAAATTTCTTGTGGAATATTTTTTAAAATTTAGCTAGACTTTATAAAAATTCCAAGTAATACAATTTTTCAATCAGTTATGAAGTTTGTATTTTTTGAATACCAAATGGCAAAATTATAATTAGAAAAGTTAAAGGCTACTGGAAAAAATTACTATATAAAATTTGTTTATTCAGTAAACTATATGGGTAAATTATGAATTGTACCAGAAAGTTAGAAAAGTTAAAGGCAACTGGAAAAAATTAATACTGTATTACATTTCTGGTACAATTCATAATTTACCCATATAGTTTACTGAATAAACAAATTTTATATAGTAGTGATCTCCAAAATGTAGTGCAAACATCCCTAAGAGTGCATAAGAAATTTTCAGAAGTGCATGTTTTTGCTCATTGTAAATGTCCGTTGTATGAATTCAGGCAATTTTCTTTATGAATAAAAGGATGTACAAGTTAAAAAAGAAAATTACTGCTATAGAGTAATACATAATTAAATTATTATAAAATAAATATACAGTACAGTATATATATATATATATAATACATACTCTACTTTTCACAAAAATTGAATTTACCTTCCAAAAGAGTTCTAGTTTATAGTTTATTTAATTCAAAGATAATTTAGATTGAATTGTATAAATAATTTAAATTATGGAAGTACAACATTGTTTTCAGTTTATAAAATAAAGAATTATAATGTTATTTATTTTAAGGAGCATTATTTTCCAATCTCATATAACTATTTTGAAAGCATTTTTTCTGGGAGAGAGAGTCAAAATTAATAAAAATCCAGTGATTTTGATTAGTAGTAAAACCAATGTTATAAGGTAAGATTATTCTTATGTTATAATTCTTGTTTAGTAATTTTATAACTTCAAAGGTTGGGACTGAATAGTCTAAAATACAGTGAAAATAAAAATTATTTTCCTGTAGCTTTATAATTGCACAAAAATATTAATTTAACCAATGATTATGATATTGGTAATAGAATTGATTTTAACAATTTTAAAAAATAAAATTTTTGAATTTAAAAACATTGATGAAATTTTTTATAAATTTTAAATGTTTAATATGAAAAAGTATTGAAGTAAGACAATGCAATTTAATTCTTACTTTAAATTAAATATTTTAATAAATAATTAATGAAATATAACACACTATCTGATATATAAAAGATTACCTTCATATTATTGTATACTATGGCAATTGCTTTTCACTGTATGCAACAAAGAATACCTACAACCTCTTAATAATAACTATTTATGAGACTATTGATTAATTTATTGAATAAAAATTTCAAATTTAAAATGAAAAAATTTTTTCAAAGTTTTTGTTAAAAAATTTAATGTATTCTACATAATAAACATAATTGCACATAAATGTTCAATATAATATCATCTTATCAAATCAGTTCTTGATTAAATGATATAAATGTAATAAATTTATTTTATGCTTTTGTAACATAATATTTTAAAAATGTGTCTTTGTATTTATTTATGCATAAAAAAAAGAGAACCTATTAAATCAACAAATGAACTTTATTGAATGGCAGACACAGAAAAATTCGATAAAATCTGAATCAACTTTTTAATAACATCTGTTTACACCAAGATTACACAAATTTGGAGCACTTTTTTTTGGCAATAATTTTAATCCATTAACACAAAACCAATATTTCTAAGCTCATATAGTGCTAGTTCTACACTTGCCTAAAATTAATATAGAAACTTTTTAAATCTATTCACTGACACATCAATAAGTTTTAATAATCAAAAAATGTCAATCATATTACCCGCACTGTCTTCTCTTCTTATAAGCTTAGGAGTAGATCAAAATTTTGAGGGATAGCCATGTGAATGTCCATACTTGTTATCACAAATTTGTAGAGTACCAGTTCTAAGTCAAAGTAGAGATTAGTTTCTTTCATTATAATTTACAATATCTTTGGTAATTTACAAAGTTCTTTGGTACATTTTAATTAGTTGGTATTTTAATTTTGGCATTTTAAAGCTGTAAATATTTCACAAGATGTGTAAACATGATCATATGATCATTTTATAGGATGCTTTAAAACTAAATTAAAATCCTTTAAATAATTTTATATTTGTCGATAAAAAATATTTATATTTTTGTTAGTTTATCAACAAATATTTTTGATAAAATTTCAGCCATTGAAGCAAACAAAAAATTCATAAAAATAGGTGCTGAGTGTTATATTGTACATAAAAGTTATGTAATAAAAGGGTGTTATTTAGCAGGGAATTATCCATTTATGTATTCTTTGTCCATTATCTTTCACAAAAAAAAAGAAACATTACTCCTAAAGTCAAATTACTATACACCAAAGAATCACAATAATTACAAATGATGGATTAATTTATATCTTTTAAATCTATATCTAGCTGCCGTTTAATGGTCAGGGATTTAATATAGAATAAATATGCTTAGTTATTTTCTGATAAATGATATCATACAACCACAGGATGTTTTCAAAGGCACTAGTATTGAAAATCCATGCTACTAAACTACTAACTTAAAGTGACTGAAGGGAACATCCCTGATCATTTCAGCTACTGAACTATCGCCATTTTTATTGCTCTTTTACAGCACATTCTAGTAAGAATTCTATCATTTAGATAGAAATATTTTATTTCGTTGAATAATTAAAAGAGGAAAGTTGTGGCTGTAATGGCATTTTACTTAAAATATATTTAACAATGATAAAAAAAAAATTTTTTTTTTGCACAAACAATAATAACAGTAAGATAAACATGTTTTCATTTTATGCCAGAATGGCTATATTTAATCTCCAGTGGTTCATTTAAATACAGTGACAAAATGGATATCTGGAATTTTGCAATCTATATTACAGCATGCAGTTTTTCACATTGAAATATCTGGCATATTTGGATATAGAGCATGCAAATACTGCTAGATATCTGAATATCTAATATGATATGGATGCCAGTTATTTAGGTTCTAATGTACATATTAGATATCTGGATCTCCAGTGTACAAAGGATGCTGAATAAAGATATCTAGCATACTGATGATACTGGATATGAATCTCCAGCAGTCAAAGGAGACTGGACATCTGGATATCAATGTAGAGGATTAGGGATATCTATCTTATCATGGATAATGGACATCTGGATATCTACCTTACCATGGACAATGGATATCTGGATCTTCAACATACCATGGATATTGGATATCTAGCTTACAATGAATAAAAATATCTGGGTATCTAAATATCTGGCATCCATAGATAGCTAATAAAAATGATGGGATTAAGCATGTGAATATGTTAATTTTTAAAAATATAAAATAAAAATTTACACATTTTTTTCCATAATTATTTACAAACATTCTATAATAATAATTAACCATTTCTAACAATTCCAAACTAATAATAAACCCACATAATGTAGATTATAACTTTCATTTCAAGATTGCTACATAAAATTATTCTAAATATTTTTATGTAATAAATGTTATTTCTAAATTTTATTATTCTAATAAAGACTTAGTGAAAGACTACAGTGATTATGGTCCAGTAGCATTCAAGAGATCTATTTTGGGCTACGGACTAATGGATAGAGATAGAGATAGAGAGAGAGAGAATGGAACACATACACACTATCAACACACAAAATGGAAAGAGCTCTCAATATTAAAGGAATTTCAGAATTTTAAATATAGCTTGTTTATTACAGTTACCATTATTTTTTCATTTTCTTTTTACAGTTTTCAGATTTGGGAGCAAACAGGAAATCTGATCTTCTTGGAGGTGCACTGCACCAGAACCCCAAGGACTTGATTACAGAAGGTTTTGATCACATTGGGGCCTTCTTTTCTATCAAGCCTCCTTAAACAGAAGACCGGTTGGATAGGAATGGAAAATAATGCATATATTTCATACACTCTACATTATTATTCAACTAAATCACATATAAAAACCCATATTTAATTTTTTTAATTTAATTTGATATTTAAAAAGAAAAATGATTACATTTAATTTTTAGAAATTAGGCACAGATAATGTTAAATATTCGTTGTAAATTATCTAAAATTGTTTAAAGATTCACAAATTCAAGAATGTGTTGTTTTCATGATAATATTTTAATTTAAATATTCCTTTTATAATTTAGTAAACCCAGATGGATCTTAAAGGAAAATTTGTGAGGTTTTAATTAGGGTTGCCACTTATTGTGAAAGATTTCTCAGAAACTATTTCAAATCAAATTTTTTCAAAAGCCACAATTTTCAAAATCGTTCACAAATTGGGATGTTTAATTCAGCCCTTCATTACAATTTATAACATTCATAAGTCCAGTTAACCTTATTCTGTCTATAGATCTTCATGTTAAGACTATTTGCAACAATAATATATTGTCATAATTTATGCTTAATCTTTTATCATATTTCTTAATTTTTCTGTTTCATAACGTGTCAAAAACCTCTTGTAACAGAAATACTGTATGGGTATATTAGAAATGTTTTGTATTTTTAATAATATATTCTAAATTTAAATACTAAACTTTTCTAACTATAGCAATATATATATATTATTGCTTTATTCCGAAGTCTTTTTTTAATCCCAAGAAGTTTAGAATATAAAATCATTAGTAAGAAATTTTTTTATTTGCCATACAAAAAATATTCAACTAAAAATATCTTTTATTGCAAAACTTCTCACTGAGCAATGTGTATATAGTAAAATACACTTGTAAATGTGCTTTGCTCTATTGTAAGAGGCATTTTGAATAATGGCATTAATATACCAACTGGCCCATTATTTAGAGATCCCAAATTATTTCAAATGTTTTTTAGGACTGTTCACTGTTTAAAGAATGGCAACCCCTTTTAGAAAAGGATAAACAAATTACAGCTAACAAAGAAAATATTTCTTAAAAGAATATTGAATTATATACATGTTACTAAAAAATAATAAGTAAAACTTAAAATATTTTGCCACTTCTTTTCTGTGAATACATTCCTAACAATTCTTATACCAATTAAAAATGTTCAAAATTCATCCACAATTTAAATATTGCTTTTAAACAATATAAACAAACACCACTAACATTTATATACAGCATGTAGAACAAGAATTCACCTTTATGCTGGGAATAAAGGCACCTTTTATATAATGTCTTATTGTGTATTGCCCTCATTTGAGAATCTCAATTCTCAATATCAATGTTACCACTATAATCAAGACCTCGCCTTCCAATAATATCTTCTATTTTATGTTTTCTATTAGTGCGGCTGAATCTAACTATAAAAAAGAACATATACTAACTGCCCCAATACTTCTAACAGCATTTTTCAATCGATCCTCTTTAACTAGTATTTTTATTTGGATTTTTCAAGTCTTTAAAGACAATATCCCAAGGTCGTTCAAATCCCTATTAAATATTCTTTTCTGACTCTTTATCTTCTATTGTGTAGAAATTCCCTAGTAAAAGTTTGAAACATTTCAGTTGAATCAAATTGCATGTGCTTTTTCCTATCTTTCTCCAGAATATTTCTCATTTTATATTACTGAAATCACGATTTTGAATTATTTTTCCCTATCATTTCAAACGAAGAAGCGATTGACAAATGCTGTTTCGACACCATCTACGGAAACTGGACTATGTATAGGTGAGACTATGATAGTTATAAACACAGACAACCATAAATACACAGGGTTCTACAGTCTTTCTTCGCCGACGAAAGATTTGCCTATATACCATAAGTTGGCACGTTTCAGGATGATTTTTTTTAAAATATAGGGTAGACACAACGATGGTATATGGAAAGAATAGCTAATTACGTCACACATGCACACGTACACACACAGTATATATGTAATTATATACATTCTAGGTGCCTTGAAGTTAAGAGCGCGGCGAACAATGAATATTCGTTGTTTTGTGATTGAACCGCCGGGCCATTCAGCTGAATGATCGCAATCAAGCCGGGGAAGGAGGAGGATACAAACATAACAGGACAATCGCTGAAGTGTCAAGACACACATCATCATGGAGACACATCATCTGAGCGCGTGGGATCGTTGTCTTGGAAACCTGTTAAGTGATCCGCAAGCAATAGGTGCGGGGCAATTTGGTCTTGTGGATTATGTGGATTATTTGATTCCTTTCCGTTTGGGCTTCCATTTTTTAATTAAAGTAAATAATCGTATCTCTTTTGTGTGAAATGAAGATTTGTTTGTTTTTTTCCACTTAAAAATGTGTTTTTTTGGACTAAAAATACGACTTCGAAATACGGCTAATTGCACGGATATATTCTAGAAGAAATAAAATTTAGTGTTGCATAGAACATGGCCAGATATTTCATTGAAGAGCACACTTTCCTTCAATTGTAGATTTGAGCTCATTCACTTGCGTTTCCAGTGAGTTCTTCAATTCTGGAAAAATAAAAAAAAATTGATGAATTAAAATAGGAATTTATAAGTTAAAAGTAATGAATTATACAGTATTTCGTTTCGCTTTTTATTTTTTAATGCAGTATAGCTTGAAATAATCTTATTGACAAAACTGCAGCAGAATACTTTATCCTCTCTTTCTGGGATATGCTTGATATCACGCTTTTAATAAATCATTTATGCATTTTGAATTATTAAAAGCATAAGTATTTTATGAATAATGATAATAAACTACGTGTTTTAATATTAATAATGAATAGAGAAAGTTTACATAGAGTGCATTTTGGAAACAGTTCGTATTTGAGAAATTACCGACGAACTCTTTATTTTTAATCAAATGCTGAAAGTTCAATTTAAAAAATTCACTTGATCATAATTTTGATTTAAAAATTATCGAATAAATCGATAAATTTAGTTTATTAAATTTATCTTTGATTCGAAACATTCACTTTGGGTTATTCTAGAGAGAATTCCCAGAAAAGGGAGACGAACCGAATACAAAAGCAGGTTTTATTTTTTAAATGTTCAAAACATTTCTACTCTCGTGATTCTGATCCATTCGGATAAATGGCGTTGTATCGTTCATTAAAATAATAATAATTTAAATTAGCAGCACTTCCTTAATTCAAATTCGTTAATTCTAGAGTACGAAACTAAATGCAACAATTTCACTGGATTAAACCACAAAGATTATGTTTGGTCTTTAGTAACGAATAATGACTCCAAGTGGGAATCGGGATAAAGCAGAGCAACGGAATACATTATTATTATATAAACAAATAAATAAAAGTATAATAAATTAACATAAAAATCATTTTAATGAGGTTTCTCCCTCCTATTTTTGTTTGTCAATATAATTATTCCATTTATTCTTATAATTTAATTTTCACAGAATAATATACACAACTCTAAAGAAACTCCTCCATTCCAAAAACTGGATAAAAAAGAAAGTAATCTAATGATCTATTCTTCTTTCTTGCGCTATTTCGACCTCCATAACAAGTAAAAAAATAGTTCATGTTTATGTGAGATGGCAGAGAATCCATGATAGAATGGCAAATAGTTCCCCGGCGGATACGTTCTGTAAAGAAGTTTGCACTATTCGGTTGTTATTGATTCTTAAAGCAGTATCATCCGACATATCCCTTACCTATGCAATATCTATCTTATCAATAAAAAAATAAGTTAGAGGATTTGTTTACGCACGCTGCACACGTCTACGATCCGTTTCTTTATCCTCTGAGAACCGAAAAGAGGAAAATCCCCACGGGGATTAAGTAGAAGATAGACGTTATTTTTTTAAAGCTTCTTTGGTGTGATTCCTATCTTTTTTCCCCTTTTGATCAGAATGAAAACATTAGACATAAAAAACTGTAGACTTACAAAGTTTTTCATTTTCCTAATTTGATTTGAATTTTTAATTCCTCATTTGTTATTTTTTTTCAATCCCGTAGATCTATCTATAATACGCTTAGCCTAGTTATCTGGATTAAAATCGTTATATATGTAAAAAATGTTGAATGTAATATTTTATCGTCAATATTTTATATATTAGAGATGATGATAAACACAGCTGTTTTCTAACAACCTATCTTATATAACTTCAAAGTAAATTGAAGATTTATATAATATTATAAACGTATTGTCGTCCGGATATATAACAAAAAATGTAGTTAGCCTATATTTAGTTTAATTTTAAAGATATTGAATAAAATATTAAGAAATTATAAATATATCTTAAAAAATTAGATTTTTTTTCGATTTTAGGAAATTATATATTGAAAGTACAGTATGTTCAACTAATTGGGCCTACTTGTGAAATCATCTTGGTCTTCCAACTCTTGTTCAGCTGCTAATTCTTCAGGAGTCTTTTTTCTTCTGTTAAGCCCTCCCTCTGGTTCTGGTATTGCATTCTCAGCTTCTATTTCTTCTTTCTTCTTAATGTTATACTAATTAAAATTCAAATAAAAAAGCGAAAATATCTAAATTAAAGAACTTTTTTTGTAAGTTATAAATATAATAAAAAAAGAAAATCTTGTTTATGAGTGTAAATAATGGACTTCTGGAGGTTTGTACAGATTCAAAATTAAAAAAAAAAAACGCGAATAAATCTTTTTGCTTTGTCAAAAAAATAGTAGGATATAATAATGTATTAGCAGTTTTTCTAGAATTTTAATTTAAATGATTTGTTCTTATTACCGGTTTTAATCCGAAGTCACTTAATTAGAGATTAGGTAGACGACAGTTTCGGCATTTCAGAGGATTAAGAAGCCGATGAATAGGTTTTATGCTTTGGAAAAAATCTTGCATCGCATTGACAATATTAAAATAATTAAGATGTATCTAAAACTGTTGCTAACGTAAATTTCGCAATAATAATAGACTGAATGTATTTTTTTTTTTCGAATGAGTAGACTGTGACGATAACTAACAAAAGGAAAAATGGGATATTATATACTTTGCCAGTTTTGTCGATACCACGTAATAGCGTACAGACATCGTCATGCCAATAAAACAGAAGCGAGAAACAAACAGATGAAGACGAATGTATGCATAGTACCTTATCACGAATTTGTTGCCTCATTTGCTCACGTTCTTCTTCTAATTTGCGATGTTTTTCCTTTCGTCGTTCTTCGATTTCCCTCAAGGCATCCAATCTTTCCTTTTCGGCCTCTTCTGCTGCTTGCTTTTCTTCTTCCGTCATTTCGTTTTCTCCTCCAACACTGCCTGAAATATCAGTCAGAATTTTGAATTAAAAAAATTATATTTTTTTACTATAATTCTTAAAACTATCATTCAGTTTATCTCATATTCTAAAATTTTCTTAAAATTCTAGTTCTGGATTCTTTGCAAATCTTATTATTAGATGCCACCAGATGCTGACTCAAACCTAGTTATGTTACAAAAGCCAAATTCTCTGCACTGCGATGCAAAAAAGACAGAGAAACATCAACAACTTGGAGGTGCAGCATGTTATCGTCTATATTTCGCCATAAAGATGAAGTTCAGGTTTCATTCTGTGTCCCATTCATCGAGGTCACCAGCTGTCTACAATGGCATGTGATTTAGAATTGCTTCAATAGAAAGCTACAAAAAAAAATATTCTTTTAAGTGAGATGTTGAACCTATCTTGAGACTTGACCTTTTAAAATAATTTAAAACATAATTATGCAGTTCATTTTTCATGGAATGGGTGATTTAACAGAGATTCCTTCCGTATTGGGTGCGATGAAACATGCTAAATTTAGGCACTAAAAAAGATACCAAAGACAAATTTTATTAATACATATTCTAAGCAGTTCATCTTAACAATATTTTGGGATCAATAACTTGAAGAGCGTCAAGAATCCACGTTTTTATCTAAAGGAAAAACAATTATTTGTTAACAAAAATGATACTAGTACAGGAGCAAAATTTATTATTTACAAAATAAAAAAAAATCAGTACAGTTTTATGTTTTTCGCAAAATGTAATATTTAAAAAAAAAAAATTTATTACTTTTCACAATATGCCGGTATGTTATAAAAATCCATTTTATATTATTTACTTTTTAAAGTATACGGCTACTAAAAATATATTGGATATCAATATAAAAGTTTAAACAAGTAAAATTGATCAAGCCTGCAAACTTATTTTTTCTTAAGTAAATCTTCGTTAAACGAGAAAAAATATGGAAATAAGAAAGAAGAAACCCAGTCAAGCATTGGATATCATAGTTCAATCAATCATTGTGTCCGTACCTCATCAAGGATCTAATTATTGACACACGAGTAATGCAGAACAGTAACCATCTTTACTTCTAACCATCGATCTTTGATGTCAAAAGGAACATCCCAGTTTGCTTATTTTCTTATTAATACAGGAATATTTCTACCAAACAAGGATGTAAATCCGTCGTAAGCATTAGAAAATTAAAACAGATCTCTAAATCTTAAAGACAGCTTATTTAGAATTCTAAAGTTTTTTTTTTTCGTCTTAATCTTTCAAATTGATGTCTTCGTTTATACAGTATTTGTTTCATTTGGCATACTAAGGAGAGTTTTAATTACACATGGATTAAATTAATGTTTGTCCCGGATAATCATGTTCTGTATAATTGAATGATTTAAATATTAATTATTCTTTAAGATGCCTGTTATCGTAGTTTTTTAATATCTTTATTTCTGATTATTTTTAATTTAAGAAACTAGGAAGCATTGTCTTCCTATCCTACTAAGTTTTCTCTTTTAATATTTAATAATTTAAAATATAAAATCCACGTGGAAAATTAATTCTTGTTTAATCGAAGCACCAATAATTTATATTTAACAAAAGAAAGATTTTTTTCAATGATTATAGCTTAATTAAAAATTAAATTTTTTAAATATTTATATTTTAATGTAAAAAAATATTTACTCGTCTAACTCTTGCAAAACAATCGTATTAAGTGCATTTAAAACATTATTAATTCATGTTTAAGAACTTTTTCAGAAACATTTTGTTTTTATAAATTATCATTTAATAGGATTTTATAAGAAATGGATTTTATTCGTGTTAATTAAAAGGTAAGCATTTCTTGATGATGATTTATAATGAATCATATGAGTGCATCGAAATTTCTTGAAGATAATTCGAAATTTCGAAGCATCATAAAATTTTGAAATGTAGAAGTTAATGCTATTTTTCATTGAGAAGCAGATTTCTTTTTATTATTATGCTATTAAGGAACAAAAATCTTTTGATGTTAGAATAGAATATTTAATATGATATTTTTGAAACAGAAAATTTTTTTCTAGAATATGGGAGTATTTTCTATCCGAAAGAGCAAAGAATTTTCTGCTACAGAGCTTGACATGAACATTTTTCCCGTTGTACAAAGTAAACATCTTACATTTTCTAAACTGTTTATCTTGAACAACAGATTATTATAAAGTATACAAATAAATATTTTTGTCGAAAAGAAAAAAGGAAAAACATATCTCGTATTAAATAAACAACTTTTTCCTTTTTATGAAGCATTCAAAACTATTTTTATTCCATTAATTCAACGTCGAAAACTGCTAGTAAGCAAATTTTCTACTGTTTAATTTTAAAACACATTCATTTGTTTTGTCGTGTATTTATTCGAAACAACTACAAAACAATAAAAAAAAATCAATTACGCAGATTAGTGATAAATGATTAAGCAAATTGATAAAAATTGTTGTTAGTTGTAACCAAAAAAGTAGCAATAAATGCAATTAATTACTCGATAATAATGAATAAATCTCCTTCCTCTTCCTTGTTAACTTATCTCAAAGGAAAATTAAAGAAGACATTAATTTGTTTTTGTCGACAAAGTCATTTTCTATTTTCGTTTTTTTAAATTATGATTCTAATTAAAATTCTAATAAAAACTTAATGAAATTTTAGTTGTCACCATAATCTTTAATGCAAGACTTAGTTTAAAAACGCGCATTTTTATTTAGGAAAAAAAATATTTATTTATTTATTTATTCATAATTAAAGTGCAAGCAATTTATTATAATTATGATTTTTATAATTGTAAATTTTAAAATTCGAGTTTTATGATAATTTTATTCGAAAGCCATTAAAATACATTTTAAAAGAAACTGTACTGTACTTTAAATTTTCTCTATTCTAGCCAATAATCCTGATCCCGGAGAATACAAATTGAACATTTTCTGCTGAAGAATGTAAATTAAATATTTTTAACTTCTGTGCAAATCTGAATCATTTCTTTGAATAAATTAAACTTTAAGAATTTTAATTTACAAAACAGAATGAAAGTCAATCTTTTTTTTTTTTAATTACAGATTTTTATAACCTTTTATGATATTTTTCTAATCGGTGATTGTAATTTTAAATTTGGTATAAATATTCAGAAAAATATACATAATACATAAAAATGTATTTCATAATAAGTAAGAAAAGTTCTTAACGAAGATTATAGACTTAAAAGTTAAAAAGTAGAAAAGTACATAGGATTAAATTTAAATTTTCGACACAAGAGTGATCAGTCTCTTTGGAAAACTTTTACAATACTTAACGACAAAGAATCGAAGTCAGAAAAATATTAGGAGAAAAAAAATTACTTTACTATTATCTTAGACCATCAATTTCTACAAACTTCTCCTCCTCTCCTAAGTTAAATTTGCATACTCTTAACATTTCACTTTCTCGTTTGTCATCAGAAGCGGGATGTAGACAACAAGACAGGAGAGAATTTCGAGAGCTAAGATCAATGGGAAATCGGATTTTCAATAAACCTGATCAAGATTTATGGCATGACTAATGATCAAAATCAAACCTAAGAAATTTAAAAATGATTTTTTCGTTATTGATTAAAAAAAATATGCCATTAAGTCATTGTGTAGACTTTATATAGTATCTGTGAACAGAATTTCAAACAAAACTTTCGTAGAGACGGATTTATAAACTTTCGAAATTTTCGGTATGAACTTTCATTTAATTATAAAGATAACTTTTATGAAATGTTAAAAAAAAGTTACATCAGTGTAGATGTAAAAAGAAATATTGATTGTGTATGAAGTACTTAGCAAAAGCGCAGCCCCTGGCAAAAGTAGGTCATGAGCACCATCTTGAGGTTAAAAAAATATATAAAAAATCCTATTTATGCCGAAATAAAAGAAGTGATTAAGAAAATTACCTTAGGCGCAGTACAACTGCTATTAAAATATGTACCATCGTTTCTCTCTAATGTAAGTTTTTACTAAGCAAAGAACCCTGTCTTTTATATGATTACAGCAGAAAGTTACAGCTGCTGTTTTTGGAAATTGCTCAAAGCCATCTTTCTCTAATGGATTTGTTTTCCTTTATTGATTTTAAAAATAGAATTGATCCGACTTGTGCGATTTTAAAATATAAACAATTTTAATATATATGTACAAATTTTTTAATTATGAAATAATTCGACAAGATATGTTTCTCTTTAAATTAAATTTTGAAATGATATATTCCAGCGAGAATAATTTGCGACGCTTACAGGTGGCTTTGTAATGAGTATCTACAAAGTTCAACTCCCACATTAGTAAATGAACTTAAACAAATATAAAAGAGGAGTATTTCGTAGATCTTCAATGTTTGCAAAGACAGAAGAGTATCAAAATTCCATTAGTGTTAATGCACTGGTAGATGAATGAAGAGAAATCTCGTTTGCTTCAAGTCCAGCAGCTGGAGTGAGAACTTCTATTCATGAAAGCACCAGAACTTTTGTCAATGGAATTGGCCAAGGATGAAATTTGTGCCAAATGTTAGATAGAAGAGGCGATTTTCCTCTTTCAAATAAATCCTTTTGACATTTTGATAATTTGTCTGCTTGTTGTTCTTTTTTTTTAATTTAATAACTTATATCTCTTTTTAGTTTCACTCTCAGAATGTCTGACGAAATAAAAAGCATCTTTAAATCTTTACAATTTTCAAGATATTAAGGAATTCATTTAACTTTAATTATGTTTAAATGCGAAAAAAACAATTAAAACTAGAACAAATTTAAACAAAGAAAAATGCCATATTTTATAAGGCATTGGTAATAGGATAAGAGGAATTCGATTTTTTCCTGTTTTATAGGTCACATCTATAATATAAATGCATCTGTTTTATTTTAAAGGAAGAGGTTCAAAAATAGAGAACTATATAGTATTTATTATTGTAGCTATCTTTAAATTTGCAACATGAATCGTTTGAAGTATGCAACTCGTCATAGAAGCACGGTGGAGAATATTAAACATTAAAAAAAAAAAAAAAAAAAATCGAAACACGCATTTACAATTTCAAATTAAGATTTCAAGATTCTCTAGTCGACTTTTATGCAATTCTTATTTAATAATGCCAGCGGCTGGATAACTTCTTCACGTTTTTACTACAAGGGAAAAATAAAAATAAAAATGTCAGAGTAGGGAGTAAAAATCTACCAAAGTACGAAATCGGTTAATGAATTAAGTTAGCGACGCTGGAGGAAAAGTTCATGCTCATTATAAAGTTCTCGATTCATTTTTATTTCGAAGAACCTCTTTAATACGTATAATTAAACGGATTTAAAACTTTAAGTTCTAATTCCAAGTTGTGTTCGAATACATTATGTAATAGTAAAGTAATAAATCCGATATCATTTAAATTTACGAACTTCTAGTTAGAAAATTCGCAGATTAATTCTAATTTTAATAGGACAATTATCGACGTCCTTATAACATTAATTATACATTTTCACTGAAAATTGTAATTTGACCTCGCTTCTATTTTTAAAAATCTACTTTAAAACCATACATTATCAGTGTACACCCAATGTGGTCCTTTCCTTTGCGAGCAGTCATTTCCGACATTGATGGATCACGGGAAATGGGATAATGTTTTCCAGCTGGAAATGTCCGAATCTGAATCATTTCTTTTGTTTTCAAAACTTACATTTACTTTGTAGATCTGCCGACAGGTGGAACTTATGTTCTATTTATTCAATGCACTAACGCTCTGCACCATTTGCACCTTCTAATTATACTCAAAAACTGTTCAACGAATTGAACTACTTTTTTTTCTTTAATGGATTCTTTTATTAGAAGTATCTTTAATTGGTTCCAACATAATAATTTATGAAGTAGAAATTTTAAAGCCACATAAAGATTTTTTACTTCTATAATTGTTCCTGAACTCCTAAAGTATTAAAGCATCTCTATAATCTGATGTCAAAACTTCTCCTCATTGAGATTTAAGACTCGAGAAATAATAGCGATCCACAAACTAAAGTGGCCTTTCCAAGGTAAGAGAAAGAGAGAGGAATGCTCAAAATGTAACAGAAATTTCGTGAAAGTTGTTAAAAGTTTTTCTTATTTTCGTACTGAAATCTTATTATGCAGTTTTATAATTACGAAGTGCTCTTTAAGAGCGCGTAATTTATAAATGTAATTATCTTGTTTTATAAAGCGTTACAGGATTATTTTCTTTGAAATTTTTACATCCAAGTTAATGAATTGCGCATATTAAATAAGATCTAAAGAAACAGCAAATACAATGAGAGACTATCTAAACTTTATCGCACAATAAATATCTTAAAGGCATTTAGTAAACAAAAGTCTGAAATCAATAGCCGTAATGCAAACTTTTCCTTTCTCGCTATTCTATACATTTGAAAAATTGGCGAAATGGCTACTTTCCATATTCAGAATCTCCTATAAGAATTCATATTGTTTGAAGTAAATTCGACGCTATTATTGTTTAGTAGGCAAGAAACACTCCGGAAGAACTTTATATAGTTCTTTGTTCTCTTGCATTGTCCTCCAGGGAACAAAATTTACTGTCCTTTGTCTGGCATCTGAACCTAACAACGTTACTTCGGCTCATAAAGCGGGAGTTTGCTAGTTTGTCGTCCGGCATTTTAAACAGGACACCAACTTTATCGCAGCGACACAATTACCAAGTTAACACGTGATCCTCGACAAAAGTTGGATCAAGAAAACTCCTATCCACTTTTTTTCTTTAATGTTTGTTTAAGCTATTGATGATATTTGACTTGTTTTATAGACTTGCAGTTAAGTAAACTTACTGAATATAATATCTTAAGGGATATGACTAGCGTGTTTGAAGTAGTCTTAGAACAGTGTCTATTTACAAAGACATAATTCGATTTTTATCTTTAAACTCTTTAAAAAATTAAAATAAACATATTTTTCAAAATCAATAAAAAGATAAAATTTGTAAGACATGAATATAACTTAAATTTTTATCTTCTCTATGTTGGCAACGTAATTAGTAATTTTTGAATTATGTTATGATGACGTAATTGCAAGTTGCTACAATAAATTACGTCATAGGATTATGATAATTAACGTTATGCAGTTTCTGTTAAAAATTATGAATTAATTAATAATATGCAGTACTGTATAGAAACATTAACAGAATTAATTGATTTAAATATTTTATTTGAAAATATATTTTAAATTTAAATTTTTGATATCGTAATAAATATTTAATATATATATTATATATTTTTCAATCGGAATAAATATTATTTATTAAATTTTTATATATTATATATTTTTCAATCGGAATGTAATGTTATTAAAATAAGTTTTACAATTTTAAACGTAAGAATAATGAAATAGTTTTAAGAATAATTAGAAAATAAAATTTCAGTAATTAAAATTTATAGATAGATGACCAGACACAGGAGAGAATGAAAATTCCCAGAATGCAGTTGTTTATTATTAACAATGTTTAGAATTTATTATTTGGAAGATATTTTCGCATTATATTTGGAAATTACAACAAAATATTAATTTCTCCTAAATTATGCATTCAATAATCACGGAAAGTTTATTTATTGTAGAAATTATATAATAGTACAGGTAAGTTTACAAAAATTATAAAATACTATACAAGCATGTTAAAATTAAACAAAAAATAACATTCACAACTAAATACAGTATATTAAATATTCATAAGTAAATGTTTGTATAATTATATTTTAAAAGTCAGAAGTCGATTTTAAACATAATTTCAGTACAAAAATTAAAATTTTTGACTGATGAGAAACTTATGAATATTCAAAATATAGGTAAAGTTTTTTCAGTTAAAAATAACAATATGGCGATGTTTATACAAATAACATATCCTAAAAACTATATATCAAACGTTCAGAATCAATACTTGTAATTTGGCTAATAAAAACAGATCTTTAGCAGTTAGAACAGTCTTATGCTTAGTTCTTGAGATATGTAAGTGAACAGAACATTAACAAACGAACGAAATAAATTATATATAGTGATTAAAAAAAAAACAAAATTGAAAAAAATTAAATAATTCAATAATTAATTTTTTCTAATCATTGATCCGTTTTAATAAAATGCTTCGAATTCATATTAAGAAACAATACAAACAAGTTACAAAATTTGTACATCTTAACAATACTTTAGGTTTTAGTGCAACATATTTATCTTTGGAAATTAAAATAGTAAATATAAATATTTGAATAACATTTTAAATGGCAGAATTGGAATTTTATAACATGCTATTACTTCTAAATATATATCAACCTTGTTTTTACTACATGATTCAGTTTGGCTCATTTTGATTCTGACAGGAGCCCATTCTTTTTGAAAACATATGGAGAAAAAGAGGACTTTACATAAAATCTCTAAAATTGGGAGATGTGAGTCTAATATTTCTTCACAATGACCCTCTTCTTCAGATGATGGATGAAGATTTACATGGTATTTGGGTATATATACTTTTCGGATATTTCAGTGTCCAGTAAATTCTAGAGTTTGAAATAAATTCAGAATTTGAAATTCTAGAAGTTAACAATGGCTCCAGAATTTCAAATTTCGAGATTTATATGACAGTGAATTAGACAAGTATTAAATTTTTTCAGTATTTGGATATACTGAAGTTTATGATTCATACATTTATAAAGTAATAGCATTTTACAATATTTAAATAAAATTTTACGGATTAAAATATTTAAAATACCAAACAGAATAGTACTTAATTTCCATCTAAGCAAAAACTTATATAAAATTTTTATAAATTATATTTATATTCAAATTATATTTGTAATATATAAAATATTACCATTTTCTTTATAAAAACAACGTTAAAAATACGAAAAAACTTTAAATAATACTTTCAAGAAATCTTTTAAAAATATTTTCGGTTCAGATAGCATTTTATCAAAACGGAATTCGATATATTGTATTTATCTATCAATACAAAACGGTATTAATAAGATAATGCAATTTTATTGATTTAAAATAAGATACTCTATTTTCCTTTAATACCAAAGAGGTTTACATTTTCTAAAAGCAAGTTTCGCTAGTTAAATAAAAAAAAAAAAATATTTAATAGAAAGAAAGAACTTTTATATATTCGCACTTCTAATCTTCATAAAAATGTAGATTTACATAAATTTTAGAAAGAAATTAAAATTGGTTTCTGACTCTTATAGGACCTATTACTTCCAAAACATTTCAACGTATTTTTAACAAAGTAAATCCTTTATAACAACAACAACACATTCTCAGATTCATTAAAGTAGGATCATTTTTACAGAGTTAGATTACCTGGTTTCTATTTCAATTTTATTCTCGTTTTACAGTCATTTGTTTATCTCAAGTTTTAGCCCGAATTTTATCTTCTTCTTCATTTTTTTTTCATTTAACTTTCGTTTTATACTAAACGGAATTATTTAAAACTAACTTAAAAAATCATCAACGAAAAACTTTTTATAAAAAAGAAGAGTAAGGTAGAAATTCGAATTTATTTATCGAGACTGACAAGCAAATATTAACGCAATGACAGTATAAATCTTTAAAAGTGTATATTAAACTTCAAGTTTTGATCGAGAATATAATATCATAAACTGGAGAAGTTGCTAGTTCTCATTCTTCTTTGGCTTCAAAAATCAATTATTTATAGCATGGGGAATAAATTTATACACTCTGAATGATAAAACTCTTCTAAGATTTTACGAAATTTAATAAAATTTAAAAACAGTTTCTAATGCAGAAAGATTTTGTTTAAAAAATCGAGGTTTTAATAATTTTTTTAGAATAAAAATTGCTTAAATTGTTATTTATCTATAACTTTAGATTAATTTTTATCAAAATACTGTATAATATTTAATGATTTAATATTTTTTTTTATTAGAATTCCACTTATCTGATCAAAAATTCATGCATTTATAAATAACTGTTTAACTCTTTTTTTTCTGCAACAAAAATTAAATACTTAACAATTTGCAGAATTAGGAAACAGAAAAGGTATTAAACACAAAAATAATTTGATTTTAAAGCTGTTTACTTTTACTTCTCAAATATTTTATTATATATATGTAATTTAATGATAATATAACTAATGCAGCGCACTAATTACTTTAATTAAATCCATACAGTATAAAAATTATTGGTAGAGATTTATGAGGATTAATTAATGAATGCAGCTGCTACGTATAGTTACGAGAGAATATTTTACGAAATAGAGTTTTAAGTTACATTCTTTTTTTAATGACAGAAGAGGTTTTAAAATCCCAGAAAACAATGCTTTTACATCAAAGGACGAAAAAAAGAACATTTTATAACCAGTCGTACAAAAATATAACTCGGAGTGATTTGTTAAGAGAAAGTGCTTAAAACATTACTACATAACGTGCAAAAGATGTCGTAAATTTAAAAGTACTAAGAAGATCGCAAGGCGAAACAAGGACGAAAAGCCAGACAATGTAATATCATTAACTTTATGACATTGCATCATCTGCTTAGGTGTATCATTGTCTAGGATAAAACTGTTTCCCAGTTATAGTTTACCTGTTGATCCTATGTTAATTAAAATTTCTTTGTGTTCTTTAAATAAAATTAGTGCGATAAAATTATAAAAGGGAAATATCGGAGAGATTATAAAGACATTATTATAATAACAATACAGAATTTATGTTGGATATCATTATTTCTAAGTTTCAGTCTAATATTGCGATAAATTTACTCGTTACAGGATTATAAACGATTAAATTTTAAAGTTTTGTATAATTATTTATACATATTAGAAGTTTAAATGAGTTTTTTTTCAGTTGGAAAATTATTAATTAAACAACATTTATAAAACTGCTTACATTCAAAAATGTCTTTATGCTTTTAACAAATATCAGAAATTTCTGTAGTGGCATTTCGTCGTAATACATTTGTTAGATATTCTTGTAGACGAGTTTCTGAGCGCTATTAACACCACAATACACTAAATGGATGTCTAACGAACCTAAATAGCATTAGCGATCCATACGTTTCTAATAGGATTTTAAACAATTTAATATTTTCGCCGTGAATAAAAATAATTTTTGCACAGAAATTTTGTTAATGTAGTAGTGCAAGTTGCCACTCCTCTGACTAGACACCGAAAGTACATTCCGTGTAATTACATCGTTTGCAGCCAAGCCTGAAGTAATCAAATTAATTGATTGGAGACATGATCAAACTTTTATATCGCTTTGTATTCTCTCCACTTTTCTTTACACTGATTGGCGCCAGGTAATGAAATTCACTTTCTAAATTTTATTCATTGTGGAAAACAATTTATTCTTAATTACATTATTTAAGGTAAATAATTTATATATTCTATACGTATATAAAAAAAAGTAATCAGGAAAATTCAATGAAAGAATAATTATTTTAAAATTTATTAAATCTAAAAGAATACTAGTAAAATTATTAGCTTGTAAAAAGAATTGATGATTTTATTTTCTGTGCAAGTCTTCAATTAGAAAAATGTCAGGATAATTAGTCAAGCATGTCTATGCTAATTATAAATATCATCAATGAAGAATTGCTTAAATATTTTGAGAAAAAACACAAAAATTATATACGAAGTAATAAATTAATGCTTGTTTTTTTAGTAATTTATTTTTAAAATATTAAAAAATAATATATTGTGTTTGGAGGTGTTATAAAGTTTCCTTGGGCGATCATTCACTTTTAAATAGATTGGATTATGCATTTCGGCTGCATATGATTAGCCTACGTGACCTATTCTAACTACCAACAGGATTTATGTAGAAATCTTGCCACATACCAACAGTTTCGAGCGTATAAAAGGAGCGCAATTAGTGAAATTAGGAAAACTAGAATTATTGAAAATTTGATGTTACATTATAGTGAAATTAAAAAAAAGGAAAATCGGATTCGATTCAATCGAATGTTGCATTTTGTGTTTTAAAACGATGAAAGAGGAAAAAAATATAGAAAGACAAACTGTAATGGTCTTCTTAAGCTTTCGAGCGCTTGTAGGAATAGATATTCTTTGCCGACTGGGTTAAAACAATCGATTTGCAACATCACAAGTAGCGACTGGCAAATGAATGGAAAGCATCAACTTTCTGTTTCAGCAAGTGTTCTCACAGTTCGTCGTTGATTATTTGGAATGAGACTTGACGAAAAAATCCATTGAAAGAACCACTATTTACACGTTTGCCATAGAATTTAGCTTTAGTAAAAGAATTTGCCAAATAACAAAGGCATCGATAGAAAACGCGACATTTTCGAATAAAAGTAGATTATTTCTTTGTAGCAATAAATTAGTACTTGGTGAAACAAAAAAAAAAAAAAAGAATAATGTATTAATAAAAGTCATCAAATCATAATATGTATAATGTTTTGAGAAAACCTTCAAATGACATTCGAAGGTTATGTTTTGTATATGAAACTATACATTTGCACTGTTACGTGCCAAATATGTCGACTGCACGTCTACTGACGCATATGACTATTATTCATCTAGATTGTAGATCTCGAATCAAAAGGAAAAAGAATGTAGCAAGGTTTCATATCAGAAATAGAAAGTAAGAATTTTATTCGCTACATTCATTTTTTATCCATTATCCTACGTTTCTGTAACTGATTCAGAATGTGAGTCGTACACGCAATGTACCAAGACTAGGATTATTTGAAAATTCCTTAGATTATGGATCATATTAAAAATATTTCGCATAAAAAAATTAAGAAACATTCTTAAAACAAAATAACAAAAACTTTTAATACGTGTTGGATACAACAAAATTGCTTCAGTTCTTCTCTTACTAGCTTGTTAAATCAACGTGCGAGCATTTTTATAAATTTAATACCGTAACAAAGGATTAACATAGCTTTTTATAGCGAAAAAATCTCATTATTTTGATTAAAAGTCATTCTCGAAATATTTCCTATAAAATAAGCTTTTTATAATTAATTATTGCGACATCTTATTTTCGCAAGAAATAAATAAAAATGCGTAGTGTTAATTCTTGTTTTGAACAATTTAATTTAATAAAAAAAGTGAATTCAAGATTTAATTTCAAACAGAAATAGAAGAAGAAGAAAAAAAATAGTATTATGAATTTCTGAACAGTTAAAATTAAACAGTTTAATAAAATAAATTCTCTCGAATTTTAATTTAATCATTTTCTTTTCAAAAGATGACTTATAGTACAAAATTATATTTTTAACTTCGAATCTTGTAAGGAATTATTCAAAAGTACAATACTATAATAGATTACGATTTCAATTTGTAAATATGTTAGAAGTAATTTAATTAAAGAAGAAGACTTAGAACGTAAATCGATTAGAAAAATTAAGATGAAAGCATCAAAGATCGAAAATCGCTTTTTAAAAATTACGAATTTTATACATATAAAGTGCTGTAATTGAATAAAATAAAATAGTACAAGTTGAACTTTGGCATTAGCCGAAATAAGATTGTCGCAACTAAAAAGTGAAAAAAATAATAAAAAAAAAAGACAAGGATGAAAAGAGAATATGACTGTTAGAGTATTATAAAAGAGACAGTAATAAATCCAATTTGGTGTGAAAGAGACAAAACTGAGTGTTATTTGACAAGATTGTCCAAACTTCATTGCTGAAATCAGAATTATAGAAATCGAATTATAAAGAACTGTAACGCTGAAAATGGATTGAAAGAAATCAACGATCGAAACCAAATCATCATTACAAAGATAATTAGACAGACCGACTACTTTTTATTGTTATTAGAATTACATTTTTAATGATAGAAAATTGCTGAACGGATAATTATTTATGTATACGTATGCATATTTTGATTGATATAATATTCACTTTTACATTATATATAGTTATCGACGACGATGATGATAATGCATATTGGATTTTCGCTTTCGATCGTTTTTCCGAATAATGGAATTAAAAAAAAATTTTTTCCTTTCGTTGTTTTCAAGGTTAGATGGATATATAAAAGACTAAACCTCCAACAACAGTAATACGAGTACATCGATATACGAAGAGGAAACTGGATCGAATTTGAATTAACTCTTAGACTGTTGTAAAACTAATTCAACCTATTATAGACTAAATCAATAGCTTAAATTTGGAGTTTTAAAATTTTAATTCGGAAAAAGAGGTGTTTTAAATTGGAAATATCCTTACTTAAAATTTCAATTCGTTCCAAACTTAGATTTAATGTAGTTAAACCAATTTTATTTTTTAGTTTCCATCGGAAAACAATAGTTAATATAAATGTTCTAATGGAATTTGCATACAACGAAATAATTATAATGAAAACATTTTTTTTTCTTCACGTAAAATTCCGATGAAAACTAGAATTGCTTTTAAAACAAATTAATGTTTTATGTAATATAAAAAAACATTAATGAAATCTTTTAATATTTTATTATTATTAAAAATTCCTCTTAACTCAAATTTTTATTTCTGTTTTCCTAAGACAGTGGTATAGACAGTAGCGCCGAGAGAAATCTCGGGCCCCGGTACGAACCAGGTTTTGGGCCCTATATATATAATAAATTCTTATTGTTAGGAAGCGGCCCGGGCCCTTCAATCTTATAGGGCAGGGGAATTTGTCTCCTCTTTCCCGCCCTCTCGGCGCCACTGGGTATAGAACGCTGAATTGAACCAAATTTTACAGTAGTAAGCTAAACTTCAGACAATCTTCTTTACGATCTTTTATTTCTCTATAAAATTTTTTGCCACTTTCATTAAGTAAGTGCTAAGCAGCGGGGAAGGCGGCCAGATGACCGAGTGGTAACGCGTTGGAGTACCACGCAGGACGAGCCGGGTTCGCGTCCAGGTCCAGCATCTCTAAGTTTTTTCAGGATTCTTGGCCGAGACTGAACCTAGGTCCTCCAGAGTGGAAAGCCGAAGCGTTTCCACGCGGCCAATCCGGCAGACCGCTATGGGACTGTTATAACAGATTGATTGAAAAAAAAAATAACAGTGGACAATAAACAATTAGAGTGATGAATACGGAACTACGCCACTACTTGGATCAGGCAGTATTATACCTGCTACAGACACAAAAACATTAAGTACTTTACGTTAAGCACTAAAGAACTTTAACATAAAAGTACTTTAAGGTTGATTTCAGACACGTTTTTGGAATTTTCGTTAGTATTCGCCATCTAGTGGGAAATTTTATATCGTCGTGGGGAGGGAAAATCACGTAACTTCGTAAAAATAAATCGTAGCTTATTTAAGTTGATTGCATTCGATCGGAATGATAAGATACATTTAAAATCGTTTAAAATATCGTATTATCTATAAAAGTTTTGCAGAAAATAAAAAAAATAAAAAAAACGTGATTCTGAGTCCCAAATTTGGAGCCCTATAACTTGAGAATGGAACTTCTGCCCTACATGGAATCTTCACCAATAAACTCAGGAGTGTTTAATTAGGGGATAAGGTAAAGGGGAGGTCGAAATTCCGCTGG